>JAWDJD010000018.1:10826307-11053807 GCA_035047305.1 Bradypodion pumilum
ACCCCTGCTACTATACTATATTTCTTATATTAAATCTTTCTTACCTTTTTAAATTTGTTTTAATATTTCTAAAAACAATCTTCACTCTTTGTCCTATTTCCCCTTTTTCTTAATATTGATAATTAAGAAATAGAAATCAAGATAATTTAAGCAAAATAAAATAATAATAAAACTAACACCCCGTGTTATCTACAATGTCTAAAGAACTCACCCTTTGTATATTCTTTGGCAGGAAAGTTAACAGCCTTCCATGCGCTTCCATGCATAGCCATGCCTGCCACATCAGGAAACGTCTGAATACACAGATAGCACTAGCTCTTTGGCTGTAAACGGAGACGAGCACTGAACCTTAGAGTCAGATATGACTGGCTTTCAAGCAAGGGAGAACTTTAGGTAAAGGTTTCCCTTGCTCGAAAGCCAGTCGTGTCCGACTCTAGGGTGCAGTGCTCATCTCTGTTTCTAAGCCGAAGAGCCAGCACTGTCTGCTTCTGCAGACGTTTCCGTGGTCATGTGGCAGGCATGACTAGACACCAGAGCGCAGGGAACGCTGTTACCTTCCCACCGAAGTGGTCCCTATTTATCTACTTGCAATTTCTTGCTTTCGAACTGCTAGGTTGGCAGGAGGATGCCTCCTAGAAACCAGGTAAAAAACACTTGCGAGAGAAAATCAACTCCTTCACATCGAAGTAAATCTCTTATCACATAACCTTAGCCTTAACAGTTAAGAACTCTTTCTTTTTTATAGTGGGTGGGATATGGGTCTTTTAAAGTGGGTGAGAGATGGGTTTTTAATAGTGTTTTATGTGTTGTTAGAATTTGTTGTAATGCCACCCTGAGTCAGGTTTGACCTGAGTGGGCGGCATATATAGATATGACTATTAAATTAAATTAAATTAGCCAGTAGCTCAAAATCATGCCTCAACGCTGCTGGATGAGAAAGGCAGGACAGCTCAGATAGAATGCATCTTCCCTCTAATGTTCAGATACACTCTAGGCCAGTGATAGCGAACCTTGGCAGTCCAGGTGTTCTTGGACTTCAATTCCCAGAAGCCCAAGTCTCTGTGAATCCACACGGATGGGTTTACTACGCAGAGCCAGCTTTTCTAAACTGGCACCCTGCAGTTTGCGGTGGTTTAGAGGTTAAGATGCTGAATGTGACTGGAAGGTCGGCAGGGTCAGCCGTTTGAAGTCCAAGAACACCTGGAGTGCCAAGGTTCGCCATCACTGGCCTGGGAACTTATGAAGTTGGAGACCTCTGGCAGATAACTTCACCTTTTCGTGGTTGTAAGAGTCTCAGATTGCAAGCTGTTCCCATGGCCGTCGTAAAAATGGACCACCCCTACCCCGATCATAAAGAAGACCCACAGTTTTGACAGGAAGGGGCAAAGCCAGGATTACCGCAAAGACTGTGACCCACAAGAAGGGCCGGTAACAGCCTGGCCTGCCAAAGTTTTGCTGGGTTAGCTCTTGAGTCAAGGGAAAAGCCAAACTGCTGAAGAAAAACACATAAACAGACAGGATTCAGATCCAGTTTCGTGGCCCTGGGTGGGGTGGGGGTGGGGGGCCAAGGAGGAAGACAAGATGGGGAAAAAGAGAAAGGGAGAATGGAAGAAAACATACCTGGTTTTCATTTGCAAGGAAGGAAAACAAATCCAGACCTAGAAAAATGAAGGGGAAAAAAGGAAAATAACCTTAACAGCATAAAAGTAATTTCGTGTCAGAAACTATTATGGATTGAAAGTTTTTGGGAGAAACTTCGCTCAGGCAACACCCAAATGAGGCTTCTTTTATGTCTCCAAGATCTGGGACAGAGACGGGCACTCAATCATTCATGCAGTACCCGGGTCTCGAACTGCTGACTTGCCGGCCTCCCAGCTAACAAGGCGAGCTTCTTAACCACTGAGCCACCACCGCAGTCTCTTTACCTTAACAGTAAAATGAATATATTGGAGGAGGAGGAATTGGAAGTGAGGTAAGTCTGTGGTGGCTTAGTGGTTAAGACGTGGAGTTTGATGACTGAAAGGTTGGCAGGTTAGCAGTTCGAGAACAGAGTGCGGCGTGACGGAGTGAGGTCCTGCCAACCTAGCAGTTCGAGAGCAAGAAATTCCAAGTAGATAAAGAGGTACCACTTTGGCAGGAAAGGTGACAGTGTACCATGTGCTCCAATGTCTAGCCAAGCTTGCCATCTGCTTATGGAAACATCTGCAGATGCAGACAGCGCTGGCTCTTTGGCTGTAAACGGAGATGAGCACTGAACCCCAGAGTCAGATACAACTGGCTTTCGAGGAAGAGCAACGGTTAAGGCTCTTCTGGGTTAACCCTTCCTCTGTACGGGCGAGTTTTACTTCCGCTTCTGGGAGTGACGTGGGCAGTGTGGGCCGGATGAATCGCAGTAAACCCATCCCTGTGGATTCACAGGGTGCTTGGGCTTCTGGAGATTGATGTCCAAGAACATCTGGAGTGCCAAGGTTCACCATCATGGAGCTAGCCTATCAAGTTAAGTAGACACAACCCAAGCAGGGCCACTCAAGCTAACGTACCTTGAATGTCGGCAGGAACCTGGTACGAAGGGTGGTAGTCGGGGATGGGAAGGCTGGACAAGTAGTCGCTGCCCACGGCGGCCATTGGTGGGCTTCGTAAGACCGAGGAGGGCTGATGGTCAGGACTTAAGACCCTTAAAAACGAGGCAAAAGAAATTCAGTCTCAGAGGTGGAGTTTTGCTCCTATATATCTTTTCCAGGTAGGACAGTGGCGGACATGCGTGCCAGAGGCCTCTCTGCGGGCATGTGCGCCATCGACCCAGCAGTTTGCCCCGTCCCTCTGCTCAGCAGCCGAATGAAAGAGCTTCCTCTCTCCCCACAGCACAGAGTTCACCCTGCCTCAATGCCCAGCAGCCCAATGGGAGTGCTTCCCCCACAGTACAGAGTTTGCCCCACTCCTCTGCCCAGCAGCCCAATGTAAGTACTTCCTCCCTCCCCCAGCATAGTTTGCCCTGCCCCTCTGTTTGGGCACTTGCTCTCTAAAAGGTCCGTGACCAGTGAGATTGGAGGATTTGGGGTTTGTGGGAAAGGAGAGGACTCAAAAGAAGCTAGTCCCTACCCTTTGGGCCCTGCTACTGATGGGATGGCCGCGGTGGTCACCGGGCCCTGCTTCTTGGCTGGGGGCTCATCTTCGTCGGACGAACTGTCCAGTGTCAGATCAATAACTTCGACCTTCTTCTTGCTCTCGGCCGTTGGCTTCCTGTCCGAGCCCACTGTGTACAGAGAAGCTGCCAAGAGAACGTATAAGCCTGGGGTCAGTTTGCCAACCCAGTCCAAGGCCTCCCATGCCTTCCTTCAGCAGCACAGGAAAGAATTCAGAACCAAGTGAGCCAGGCCCTTGCAATGAGACAGGCAGAGACAGGAGGCAGAGGCCCAAATCCTGCGGCCTAGCTATGCCTGCATAATGCAAAGGCAGAAGTCCAGGCCAGGAAGCCCTTTGAGATGGGCAGCACAGTAGGTTGTACAATCGCTGCCTGGCTGGCTCTGAGTTACACAATCAGTCACAGGGGCTGCCTGGGAGTTTACGGTGATGCAACTAGTGCTGTGTGACGGAGTGAGCGCCCGTCATCTGTCCCAGCTCCTGCCCACCTAGCAGTTCGAAAGCAAGAAATTGCAAGTAGATAAATAGGTGTCCAAGTCATGCATGCCACGTGACCATGGAAACGTCTGCAGACAGCGCTGGCTGTTTGGCTACAGAGATGAGCACTGAACCCTAGAGTCGGTTACGGCTGCCTTTCGAGCAAGGTTGATCATGACCATTATTCCTCCTTCCTAACATGTCTTACGACCTCAGAAACACAAAGCGAAGAAAGTGGCTTCATTTTGGCAGTCGAAGGGTTTGACAGGGACAAGAAAGACGGCGACCTCAGAATCTTTTGGGAGCGGATCGTGAAAAAACGAACTCCCAAACCCAGGGCATGGAAACATCTGCCACAGGTGGCCTTCTTTCCAAAAGATAGGCTGAAAACATTCTAGCATGAGAAAACACTGGCCTCCGGTCACAAGTCCACCGGGCATGCCAGCAACGGCAGGGCCTGGACATCAACGCCGCAGCCGGCAACCCTGGGTGTGCGTCTGTGTCTCTTTACCTTCAAGCCCGTTGTAAGCAGAGGCCTGGCAAACCTCCGGGTTTTCTCTCTTGGGTTTCATAGGGCACCAGGAGCCATCTTCCATGAACTGGATCTCGTCGCAGTCGGTGACGGAGTTGAGGATTTCCATAAACAACCTGGTGGGTAGAGTTTGGAAAGGAGGAGGAGAAAATGGGTGGTGGTGAATCAACAAGGGAAAAGGTTTCCCAAGAGCATCAGATGTCTCGGGAGGGAAAACGAGGCAGGAACTTCTGTTGTGTTCTGGGAACCCTTTTCCATACTGACATTTTTGCATGAAAAACCCACATGTCTCATGCTCATCATCCATCCTTTATTGGCATTAAAAGGGATTTTTTTTAATTGGCATTAAACAAACAAACAGACAAATTAGCAAAATGTACTGCAGTGGCTTAGTGGTTAAGATGCAGAACCTGACAACTGGAAGGTCGTCAGGTCAGCAGTTCAAGACCTGAGTTTTGCGCAACACTCCTGCCAACCTAGCAGTTCGTAAGCAAGAAATTGCAAGCGGGGGGAGATAAACAATGTTCCATGCACTTCGGTGTCTAGTCATGCTTGCCACATGATCATGGAAACATCTACAGATGCAGACAGCAATGGCTTTGGCTGTAAACAGAGATGAGCACTGAGCCCTAGAGTCAGATACGACTTGCTTTCGAGGAAGAGCAACCTTTACCTTTATCTATACAAACGCCTCAGTTAACAATAAAAATTGCATAACAAAAGGAAATTCATAGAAAACAGTGGCTTAGCTTATGGATTTTTTTTTCCAGAACGGATTAATTGGTTTTCAATGCATTCCTATGGGAAATTCGGCTAAAGTAATTTTCGCTGTAAGAAATGTCCCGGAGAATGCACTAATTACGTTATCCGAGGTTCCACTGTACAGTCATTCCAGCCCCGACACCAATTCATCCGGCCCACGCCGCCCTCGTGCCCCGTACAGGCACTTTTACTTCTGCTTCCGGGAGCGACGAGAGTGGCGTGGGCTGGATGAATTGGCATCAGGTGCCAGATCTGGCCCACAGACGCTAGTTTGGGCACCTCTGCCTTAAAGGGTTTTAAAGAATTCTTGTCAAAGAGACTCATATAAGAGACATTCAGATATGATTGTGTTGGATCGAATCAAGAGAGCAAAAACTCTCGTGTTTAGGGGTATGCTTGTGCCTCCCAAGAAGCAACTCTTGGGTTTACTCTGGCCAGGAAGAAAGCTCTCCTATGAGTAGGAATCGTTAGGCCATAAAAGTAATGTGCTATTTTACCCAAACAAGGGTTCAATGCCAGCTACCACTTCAAAAATTTCAAATATTTTTAAGCTGTATTGACAGGCTTCAAGCAGCTGCTCTATATAAAATGCTACGCCAAGATTTAAAACCCAAGCCTTAGTTTTTTCTCAGGCTTTGCCCTGTTTCTAGACAAATGGTATAGTAGGTTTCCTGATGATATTGTTCCGCGCACTAACCTTAGCTTTGGCATCCAGGCTTAAAAGAGCGCCCTGCCGAGTGAAACTCAGATCTGTTTTAAGCTGAAAGGATTTTTTTGCTGGAGAAACTCCGCTCAAGGGGGATGCCCGAATAAGGCTCCTTTCATGTACCCCAAGATCTTTTCTCACCTATTGCAATTTCTTGCTTTCAATCTGCTAGGTTGGCAGGAGCTGAGACAGAGTCGGGCGCTCAAACTGTCATGCAGTACCTGGGTCTCAAACGGCTGACTTGCCGGCCTTCCAGCTAACAAGGCGAGCTTCTTAACCACGGAGCCACCGCCGCAGCCCTTTACCCCATTTTTTAAGATCAACAGACCAGGGATGGCTGAGATTGCCACAGCCAAAGAAGGGACAATATGGCTAAGGATGCTGGGCTGGATGGGCTGTGGCTTCCAGCAGTTAAGGGAGCATGTTTCTACAAATCCCTATAATTCTGTGTATTCTTTGGCAGAGTCATGCTTTTATGAACACAAAATTTTGGTTTTTTCCCTCTCTCCTCCCGCTTTTTAAGTGATCCATACAGCCAAGAGGGCAAATTACTCCCTATAAAGCAAAGAAATATAAACCTCTGCCCCGCTAAACCATCCCCAGATTTACCCGTCAATAATCAAAGCCTCATAAGGAGCCTTCTTGTCACAGACAGGGCAGGTCCAGGTCGGCTTCTTCTCGTTCATCTGCAGGTAGAGGGCCGCGTCAAAGCACTGGAGGTGGGTGCAGGTAAAAGCCCGGCAGGGAACGATCAGCCTCATTTTGCCCAGCTGGAGAGAGAAGGGAAAATGCCCTGAATGTGGAGAAAGGAGAGCAAGACCCGGGCAAGAATACACACCGTTTTGGAAAGAGGGGATGAGCATGAATTAAGTAGGTTTGAAACAGAAAATAGATTGGAACATGTATATAAATGGATATATTAGATACCGAATCCATGCCAGCAACCTGCACCGATGAGGACTTAAGTTTGGCCAATGACCAAGCCAAGAAGGTGGCTTCATCATTCTGAACGTCCAGGGCTTTATCGGGGCACGAAAGAAGAAGAAATTGCTATATTGTCCCTCTGGGTGCACGTATGAGTAAATAACATTAAGATTGTGTGTTGATTATGTTGATGGTTTTTCCTTTTGTAAACAAAAACAAAAATAATATTTATTTTTTTAAAGGAAAGAAGGGGAGCTTCAATTGACAGGCAGACAAGGGCAACCCCCACATATTGGTTCCCATCCTAAATCCAACCCACTTACCCTCAATTAACCAGCTAAGGGGGGTCAAGACCCCTAAGTTTTTCCATCTGTTGGGACACAGGAATCATCTAGAACAGGGGTTCCCAAACTTTTTCCACCAGGGGCCTGACCACGCCCCTGAGTGGGCCGGTCACATGGTTCCTCTCGGTGGCATGTGCATTTGAACCACATTACCGGGTGTTTTCCCCAACTACGCCACTTCCCTTGGAGGCGGGAGCGAGGGAGGAACATTTTCGTGCTGTTTTTTGGGGGAAATTGGCCATGTTTTTGCGGCACCGCACAGCAGCGCTACACAAGGAGAATCCAGATATCAAAGTTCAAAAGGCAAGTTGATGTCTGTTTACGGGTAGTCCAAGCAAGCGTCTAATCCAAGGGGGGTCCAGGGACGTTGTCAGGGTTGGCAGAGAAGTCAGGGTCACGGTAGGCAAGTCAGGGTCTAGGCAGGAAGTCTGGAGTTGAGCAAGGTGTCGGTCTTTGCACAAGAGTAGTACCGATGCTGGCAGGCTGCAACAAACTTGCTTATAAGCCTCCCAGTTAATCGGTATCAGCCTGGAGCCTTCTTTGGTACTTTGCTCTAGCCTGCCTGCGTCTCAGGTGTAGTTCCTTTCTGGACCTCTTCCTGACTGAGTGCTGATCACTGTCAGAGCCAGACTCCTGATCTGACAGGTCAGCTGCCAGGGGAATCAGTCTTGGGCCAGGCGCAGGCTGAGATCCCTGGCTTAGGACATCCTCAGGCTCAGGTGCAGGCAGAACTGGGCTGGGCATAGGGAGTGCCCCCTGATCCAGGCCATCCTCAGAGTCCGACAAGGACTGGATCACAACAGGCCCGTGGGCCGGATCCAGCCTGCACGCCATAGGTGTTGGGAACCCCTGATCTAGAATCAAGCACAGTTGTTTTAGGACAAGGATCAAGGCTTTACGCTCTTTTATATCTCGTGAGACTGAGGGGGGATAGGATGCTGGCACTCTTCAAATATCTGAAAGATAATCATAAAGATGAAGGGAAGGATCGGTTCTCCATTATCTCAGAGTGCACGATGCATAATAATAAGGCTTCTTCTTCCGTCTCTAGGTTAGACGTGAAACTGCCAAAACGAAGGTACCTTTTGGTGAGTTTATTCTGCAGTTCCTTTCGCCTGACCTAGTGTGAGAAAGATTAGCCGGCAACACAAGTTTGCCGTTACCAGGGTACGCCCGATTGTGGTTATAAATACCACAATCTTCGAGGAGGCTCTTTCTGTGTACCCCACAACAGGCTCAAACTACAGGAAGCCAGAGATATAGGATGAATATTAGGAAAAACCTCTTAATAGTTAGAGCAGTACGACAGTGGAAACAACTGCCTCAAGAGGTGGAGAGCGCTCCCATAATGGAAGCTTTCAAGAGAGAATTAAGACAACCCTCTGACAGATCAGCCTTGATTCGGATTCCTGCATTGAGCAGGGGGTTGGACTCTATGGCCTCACGGGCCCCCTTTCAACTCAGTTATTCTCGGATTCTAAGTCAATACTGACTCACAACGAGCCTTTCTGGGGTTTTCTAGGTAGAAAATGTACAGATGTGGCATTCCGTTCCCTTCCTCTGGGGAGAGATCTTGGGACGGTGCAGTTAGCCCAGAGCTACACCGGCTGACTTTTCTCTCGGGAAACACCATGGGGAATCAAACTCCCAACCTCTGGCTTTGCAGCCAGAGATCTAAACCACAGGGCTCTTCATCCATCTTGTAAATAACTGGAGACATACAGGGCAGACTGCTGCTGAAATATCTGCCCGTGAAACATTACAGTGGTAATGTATCTGCCATGCACAGGGTATCTGCCATGCACAGAGCACCCTATAATATAATCCCACTTGTCTGCATGACTAACATTGTGTTTGCAGATATTTCTGCAAGGTTCTGGCCATAAGTGCTCTTTCCAGAGGAGGGGATTTTGTATTTATTTATTTATTTCAGATATCTTTCTACATATACCACAAAAAGACAGTTCTTCGGGGTTTTTTAAAAACTAGAAAGCTAGGAAATCAATCTTTATTATGGCCCAAGACCAGCATAAATCAGAAACCGAGCATCAAGTATTACTGGTTACATTTACACCCTTTCCAACGGTTCTTATTTAAAAAGTCAGAATAAGGGAAAGAGCAAATTTGTAGACAAATAAAAGTCTTTGAACATCTGTTTAATTAACTTGTAATCTTAACCTATAAAATCGAGGGTTAACCGTTGGAACTTTGCATAGGCTCCTTAGCTAGGCTCTACTAGCCCGCACTCACCATTCGTGCACACGCCCGAACTGTGTATGTAGGTAAATGCAAGATTGAGAAATGCACCAGTGGGGCAAGAGCCCCACAAACGTGAAAAAAGGAAAACAACTTCATTTCCCAACGTTCTTTGCGCCGCGCCGCGCCACAGCCAATCAGGCTGAGAAGCGCAACCACAAGGAACAATGGGAAATGCGCTGCGGCCAATCAAAATCGAGCCGCAGAGAAAAAAACGCACCACAACCACAAATCACAAACCCATAACTACAAGCCCGAGCCCTGCGCGACATGAGCGTGCAGAACGCTGAGGAAGCCGGCGCCTGAATTTTTTTAAAAAACAACTCACCGCCTCACAACCACGCAAACACCAACTGCCCTTCTTTCCCTCACCAACGGCGCCTGAAGGTCCTGACTGGAGTTTCCCCTTTAATATCAGTAGGTTGGGGGTTGCGACCCCCTCTCCGCTGGTTCCCCTAGGGTTGGAAGGTTTGTGGGGACAAAAGTGGTATGTCCCCCCAACCCTTCTGGACCCAGGAGACCAGGGAAAGGGGTTCGATTCCCCCCCCCCCGGCAAAACATCCGTCTTTAAAGAGAAGAAACCAAGCGGTTTCTTCTCTTTAAAAACGGAGGGGTTTTTTTATTTGGAGGGGGGTGGAATCGATCCCCTCTCCCTGGTCTCCTGGGTCCAGAAGGGTTGGAGGAGACATACCCCTTTTGTCCCCCCAAACCTCCCAACCCCAGGGGAGCCAGCGGAGAGGGGGGTCGCAACCCCCACCCACTGATATTAAAGGGGAAACCCCGATCTACTTTCACGACTGGACACAATCAAAGCACCATAACACAATAAAGCCCCCCTCCCCACCACCTGGCCCACCCTTCCTAACCCCCACCGACCACGCACCCTCCCCACCACCTAGTCCACCCTTCCTAACCCCCAACGACCATGCCCCCTCCCCACCACCTAGCCCACCCTTCCTAACCCCCAACGACCACGCCCCCCTCCCCACCACCAAATAAATAAATAATTTTTAAAAAATTACTAGAAACATCCAAAAATACAAAAAACAAACAAAAACAACCCAAAAAATACGAAGTAAACAAAAACACAATAAAAAACAAAACAGACAAAAATACAAATTCCAAACCCTCCACCACCACCACCCCCAAACACACAAAAAAGAAAGAAAACAAGCAAACTTACCAAAAGATGCCCTGCCTCCACGAGGACCGGAAAAGAAATGAATAAAGAAAGAGACTACTTACCAGAAGAAGCTCCACCCAGAGGCCAGGAGAGAAAAAACAGTCAAAATACAATATCCCCTACCAGCACCACCTGCTGGCCACAATAGTAAGAACAATTCAAAAACACACAACAGCCCCAAACAAAAGGCCACAAGAGTAAAAACAAATCAAAAACATAACACAAATTCACAATTTTACACAAAAGGTCACACCAATAAAAACAAGTCAAAAAAATTACACTAAAACACACTTTAACACAAATCACAAACATATGTCAATAAAATACAATAGAAACTTAAAAATCCTGTGCTGAGTTTTAACTCAAATTAAAACCCAAAACATCTAAACAAATTTTAAAAACATTGAATGTAAAAAACATTTACTTTTACATTATTAAAATTATTACCTACGGTACAACTAATTAAAAAAATTCAAAAAACTAAAACATTATTCGCTTACATAAAATAATCATACTTTGTTCTTTTATTAATCCTCAAAAAAAACCAAAAAAAGCAGATCACAGCCAAGCCAAAAATTTTTTACATAAATAAACATTTTAAAATTTAAAATTACAGACTAAGCCATTTTTAAAAAACATTAACACAATTTAACCTTCCAACACAGTTTAAAACAGCCCGGCAATGCCGGGCAACATCTGCTAGAGTTCTCTAATCTGTAGATCACAATAAAGATATCTCTCTAATTTGTGGTGGAAAATTAGTGTGGCCTGAAAATGACATTTTTGTATGGAATTATGTTTCTACGTTACATGTTTGTGCAATCTTCTGGTGGCTTTGCATATCCAACTGATAAACAATGGGTTTTCTTCTTCTTCGGCCGTATCTGAATCCGAATACTGGCGATCCTCATGACGATCAGCCATGAAGACTGTCCTGAGCATATAATGCAGCGGCCTTTCATCTGCTTTCCGCATCGCAGTGTGACACACATACCAATGATCCAGTTCCATCAGTCACTTTCTGGTCCTGAGCCCTTTTGGAACACAAAGTCCTCCTCTTCAGCCCCAAGCCAAGATGAATGAAGCTGCTGCTCTCCATCAAGAGGGACTCAAGTGGGATTTAATCCACTTGGGGACCATCACCCTTCCCTGTGGACTTTGGCACCCAAGGCCTTTCGTTCCCAGCGTTGTCAGGTTAGCTAACTGCTGCCTGACACTCAGCGTTGAGCCGCTGGCAATAGGGTCTACTCTATTACCTTAGCAGGATAACCTGGCCAGACTGGTTACGTTTGGGTTTTACATTTTTAAAAGATAAAACTGCAATTCAAAGCAGAGACTCACCGGACACATAAGAGACACTCGTAAACTCGTTGTTGCAATCTCGCTGTCCGGATCGGCGGTCAGTTTTTCTTTGACTGAAGAGGGGAAGAGAAAAGAGGACAAGCATTGAGCCAAGGTTTACAGACTGTGCTACTTGAGAGCAATAATTTCTGCTGATTCCCACCTTCACCTACTTCAGTTCTCCATAGCATAGACATCAGTTCTAGTAATTCATTTTAGAAACTTTCCATATGGCCATGAGGCGAACCTTGGCACGCCAGGTGTTCTTGGACTTCAATTACCAGAAGTCCAAGTCAGCACTCCTGCTAATAAGGGCTTCTGGGAATTAAAGTTCAAGAATAGCTGGAGTGCCAAGGTTCACCATCACTGATCTATAGTCTGGCCAGGTTATCCTGCTATGGCCATAGAGTAGACCATACTGCCAGTGACTCAAGGCTGACCCTCAGGCGGCAGTAAACTAGCCTGACCACCCTGAAGACTAACGGCCTTGGGTGCCAAAGTCCACAGGGAAGGTTGATGGTCCCCAAGTGGATTAAATCCCACTTGAATCCCTCTTGATGGAGGGCAGCAGCTTCATAGATCCTGGCCTGGGACTGAGGAGGAGGACTTTGCATGCCAAAAGGATTCAGAAAGTGACTCACAGAACTGAATCAGTGGTACTATGGGTGTCATACACTGCGATGTGGAAGGCAGATGAAAGGCCACTGCATTATACTCTCAGAATAGTCTTTATGGCTGATTACCATGAGGATCACCACTATTCAGATTCAGGTATGGCAGAAGATGAAACGTTACTCTCCTTCTCTCACACACATACACACTACCAAAATTTTGTATGTATCTGACCGCATACACACAAATAAAGAGTTGAAGGACCTAGAACTCACTTAATGCCCGGGAGTGGTCTGGGTTCCGGATGCCTTTGGCCCTCAATTTCTGCAGCAGAGTCACTGACGTCAACTGCTTCACCAAGTAAACGGATAAGGAGTAATTCTAAGCGGAGAGAAAGCAATGTTACTTAACAGCTGCTTCAAGAAATAATTCATTAAGTATACCAACAGACTAAAAAGAAGCGCAAGGAACGATTCTGGCAGCTTTAAAAATCACTTGACATCTTGCATTTCTGAATGTTCCTTCTAAGCCCCCTAGAAAATATAGAACAGTGATGGTGAACCTTTTAGAGACTGAGTGCCCAAACTGCAACCCAAAACCCATTTATTTATCACAAAGTGCCAACATAGCAACAAGGGAGGGAAGAAACTCTCCCACTGAGCTGCTGGGCAGAGCAAACTGTGCTGGGGCAACCGCATGGGTGTCCACAGAGAGGGCTCCGAGTGCCACCTCTGGCATGCGTGCCATAGGTTCGCCACCACTGATATAAGACATAATTCTCTGTCAGAGATAAATAATGTAACTGGATGGAAAAAGAAGAAAAGGAAAAAGATTGTAGTAACTTATTTCAAGATGAGATTTCAGAGATCAAAGTCCACTTTCCTCAGATCCTGCACTGCAAATCCGTAATCTGCATATCTGTCTGTATGCATGTATAGATCTAAATGCCTAAACATGTATACATTCCTGTGTTAATAAACCATTGTCCATTCTCTCTCTCTCTCTCTCACACACACACACACACACACAGGTCATGTCTATGCCCTCTAGTGTCTGAAGAAGTAGCCTTTGATCCATGAAAATTTGCACTTGAATAAAGCAATTGCTCCTTAAAATGCTACAATAGTTCCTTTCTTTTAATTCTGATGATAAACTGAGAAAGACCAACAAAGCAAAAGGAAAGCAAACACATTTATATACTAACTGCCCCATGTAAGCGCTGAGTGCCCTCTCTGGGCAGTTCATAAGTTAATTAGCATTTGGCCCCCAACATGCTGGGTCCTCATTTTACCGATCTTGGAAGGATGGAAGAGGCTGAGTAAACCTTGATCCCTGGTCAGGATCACACCTTTGGTGCAGGACAGCAGTATAACCAGTGCGCCGTGCAGGGCCCTTTCTCTACTTCTTTGGGAAGGCATACAGCAATCTTGCTCTCTCATGCACAGGCCAGTCTCACAAGGATGGGTGAAAGCAGAGAAAAATTTATTGGGGGGTGGGGGGGAGGAAGAAAGGAAGGAAGGAATAAAGAACGGAAGCGAAAGAAAAAAGAAGGAAAGGTGGAAAAGGAAGGGAGGAAAAGAAAGGGAGGAAATGAAAGAGGGAAAGGAAGGAAAAGAAAGAAAGGGAGAGAGGAATAGAAGGGAGGGAAGGGAGGAAAAAAGAAAGAAAAAGGGGGAGAGAGAGAGAGAATAAGAGAGGAAGGAAGGAACAAACGAAAGAGCCCACTGTTCTTACCCGGCCAAACTCCGAGGACCAATTCACTACAATGGTATTGGGGACGGTAGCCGAAAGCCGCACTAAAGGGGTGATGTTGATGGGCCGACTCGGCCGCTTGGGCTCAGCGCCATTTTTGGTGGGAGGAAGATATCCCTGCGGGGTCAAAAGAGAACAGCAGGATTAAACCCTCCCGCCAGTCATTCTCAGAAACAAGGTTAGATTCTGCAGGCAGCGGCTGGAATCCTGCAAACACCAATGGCCACCGTTGACTCCGCCAGAGCAGACTGCTACGAGATGAAGACAGGCATTTCCGACTCCACAGTGGGTCGGACGCCAGAGACCTGGCTTCAAATCCAGAGGTGGGAACGACTCACTGGCTGTCGGTTATGGGACTTTCTGAACATCTCATGCGCCTTAAACACCCTATTAAGGCCACTAGAAGCAGAAAAAGCAAAGCAATGACTCAAGTTAATGAGCATTTGTGCCCTCAACAACATGCTGGGTCTGACTGACCTGGGATGGATGGAAGAAGCTGAACTATCCTTGATCCCTGGTCAGGACTGAACTCACAACCTTTTGGTTGCAGGACAATAGTTTAACCCCTGTGTCACCAAAGAGACTATTGCAGGGATTCTCAACCTGCGGCCCATGTGCCGGATGCGACCCATGACATCATTTCATGTGGCCCCCCACCGCTTTCACCACACCAGGAAGTGCCATGTGGTAGTGGCAGAACAAAATGGCTATCCAGCCCCCAAAGCTGTCTGAGGGAGCATGACGTGGCCCCTGGCTTAAAACGGTTGAGAACTCCTGGACTACATGGACCATTTAAGCCTGTGGCTCTATAGCTGGGCTCTGGATCCTACTCAAAATAAACCACGCATATTTCACCCGGAGGATAAAGAGAGGGTCTCACTCACCGGAAGAGGACAGAGTTTTCCGTTGATTTTGACAAACAAATTAGGAGGGAAATAGTCCTCTTGCGGGCAGCTGGTTTCACACAAACAAAACCTGCAGAAAGGAGAGAACGGGCAGAAAATGTAGCCAAATTTTTATTTCAAAAATAGCTTGCTACCCCTCCTCGATTTTGCATTTGCGTCGTAACTAAAGCCCTTTTGTACTTTTCTAAGGGGTTGTTGGAAGGGTACAATTTCATTGTAAGGGGCTGCGGTGGCTCAGGGGTTAAGAAGCTCACCTTGTTAGCTGGAAGGCTGGCAAGTCAGCAGTTCGAGACCCAGGAACTGCATGACGGATTGAGCACCTGTCTCTGTCCCAGCTCTTGAGGACATGAAAGGAGCCTTATTTGGGTGGAGTTTCTTCCGCAAAAATCCTTTCAACCCAGAATAATTTCTGGCACGAAATGATTATTAATTTCGCTACTAAAGGTCAAGGTGCCCCTTGTTCGAAAGCCAGTCACATCTGACTCTAGGGTTCGGTGCGCATCTCCGTTTATAGCCAAAGAACCAGCTCTGTCTGACTCTGCGGACATTTCCATGGTTGTGTGGCAGGCAGGACTAGACACCGGAGTGCACGGAACACTGTTTACCTTTCCCACCAAAGCAGTACCTATTTATATTGTATATTGTGCTTATATAGAAATCAATTTTGTTTATATATATTTTAAAAATTGTATATTGTATTTCAATTATGTTGTAATGCCGTCTAGTCGGCCATGTGCTGAGTTGGGCGGGGTACAAATTAAAGTTGGAGTGGAATCTACTTGCAATGTTTTGCTTTTGAGCCGGTAGGCTGGCAGGAGCTGGGACAGATGATGGGAGCTCACTCTGCCGTGCAGCTCACTGCTGACCTGCCGATCTACTGACTGTCAAGTTCAACGTCTTAACCACTTAAGCCACCGCAACCCTCCGGTTTCACTACATCCCTCCAAAAGAAGGAGGTACTTAGAAGAGCCAACAAGAGGCTGAAATCTCTGTGGCCATCAGATTATACAAAATGATGGCTTCCTGGAAGCCATAGTCTTGCAGTCCATTGGTACCTCCCGACTGCAACTTCTGCCTGGAAATTGAAGTCTTTGAAAAATGAAACAGTGTTCCCTCTAGGCCAGTGGGTCCCACACCCCACAGAAGGACCTTCAATTCCCTGTAGCTTAAGTCAGTCCATTTAGCTGATCAGTGCCTTGGGGAACTGACTTAGGCTTCTGGGAATTGAAGTCCAAAAAACCAAGGTTGGGGAACAGTGGCTTAGACCATTTCAACACCGGCTACAACTTCTGCCTGGGAAATCCTGAACTCTTTAAAAAATGAAAAAGTGTTCCCAAGTGATGGCGAACCTTGGCACTCCAGGTGTTCTTGGACTTCAGTTCCCTTTTATCCCCCAAAATAACGGCCTCCAAGCCTGCACTATGCCAAGCAACTCGTTAAGCCAGGGGCTCCCAATCTAAGACTCGTGGGCCAGATCTGGCCCATGGTGCCATTTCATGTGGGGCCCCCAAGAGCATTCAAAAAACAAAACGGCTACCCTCTTTGAAGCTGTTGGGACAAAACAGCCACCCCGATTGTGCAGACAGGGGGAAATGACCATCCAGCCCTCGAAGCTGATTTGAGAGAGCGTGACCTGGCTTGAAAAGGTTGGAACCCCTGCTTTAAGCACAGGAACTGGAAACATTTTTGTGCTACGCATAACTGCAAATCCACTGGAAGAATAGCACAAACTAGTAAGAATTGCCTTTTCATGCAATTTTGCCTCCATTTATACAGGAAAACAGAAGCTGGAGAAAAAGTTAGAAAAAAGAGATTTACAAAGATGATTTTTTCTATTCTTTAAACAAGTAAATAACGTAACAATTAAATGCTTACCTCAATTGTACTTGTACGGTATAATCACATTTAGCACCTGGTAAAATGTCCCTGCGGGGGGGAAAGGATGGGGAAAAGGATTAACACTTCTTATGGTGAGAAATGTTATCTTACTTTGTGGAAGACCCATATACAATATTCCTAGACTGTTGCTGTTTTTAAGACAACATGCAACAGGCTGAAATCTAGTGTTATAGACGAAAACTTCCACAAACCGTCCTCCCATCTATATCTATCTATATATATATAAAATCGAGGGTTAACCGTTGGAACTTGCTATAGGCTCCTTAGCCAGGCCCCACTAGCCTGCACCCGCCATTCAGGAACACGTCCGAACAGGGTACGCAGGTAAACACAGGATTGAGAATTGCGCCAGTGGGGCAACAGCCCCACAAACGCGAAAAAAGGGAAACAACTTCATTTTCCAACGTTCCTTGCACCGCGCCGCAGCCAATCAGCCTGAGAGGCTCTGGTGCGGCGAGGCGCAAGGAACGTTCGGAAAGGCGCCGCGGCCAATCAAAAGAAAACATTTTTTAAAAGCGTAGCACAAACCCAAAGCACAAACCCATTACTACAAGCCCCAGCCATGAGCGCGCAGAACGCTGAGGAAGCCAGCACCCGAAAAATTAAAAACAAACTCACCGCCTCACAGCCACGCAAACACCAACCGCCTTTCTTTCCCTCAACAACGGCGCCTGAAGGTCCCGACTGGAGCTTCCCCTTTAAAATCAGTGGGTGGGGGGTTGCGATCCCCCTCTCTGCTGGCTCCCCTAGGGTTGGGAGGTTTGTGGGGACAAAAGGGGTATGTCCCCCCCACACACACACTTCTGGAACCAGGAGACCAGGAAAAGGGGATCGATTCCCCCCCCAAAAAATACTCCGTCTTTAAAGAGAAGAAACCAAGCGGTTTCTTCTCTTTAAACACGGAGTTTTCTTTAGGAGGGGGGGAACCGATCCCCTCTCCCTGGTCTCCTGGGTCAAGAAGGGTTGGGGGGGGGGGACATACCCCTTTTATCCCCACAAACCTCCCAACCCCCGGGGAGCCAGCGGAGAGGGGAATTGACACCCCCCCACCCACTGATATTAAAGGGGAAACCCCGATCTACTTTCACGACTCCACACAATCAAAGCACCATAACACAATAAAGCCTGCGGAAATAAACCAACCCCCCCCCCCACAAACCACAACAACAAAATTATAAAAATAAAAAAATAAATATCAAAAAATACCTTTAAACACAATCAAAAACATCCAAAAATACACAAAAACAACACCAAAAACAATACAAAGTAAACAAAAACAATCAAAAACAAAACAGTCAAAAATACAAAACCCAAACACCACACACACACACACACACACACACACACACACACACAAAATAAAGAAAACAAGCCAACTCACCACCACATGTCCTACCTGCACGACGACCGGAAATGAAATGAATAAAGAGACTACTTACCGGAAGAAGCTCCACCCAGAGGCCAGGAGAGAAAAAACAGTCAAAATACAAGAAAACCCCTACCAGCACCATCTGCTGGCCACAGTAGTAAAAACAATTCAAAAACACACAACAGCCCCAAACAAAAGGCCACAACAGTAAAAACAAATCAAAACAATAACAAACAAAATCACAATTTTACACAAAAGGTCACAATAATAACAAGTCATAAAAATTACATAAAAACACAATTTTACACAAATCACAAACATATGTCAATAACATAAAATAAAAAATTAATTAAAATCCTGTGCTGAGTTCTAACTCAAATAAAAACACAAAACAACTAAACACATTTTAAAAACACTGAATGTAAAAAACATTTACTTTCACATTATTAAAATTATTACCTACAGTACAACTATTTAAAAACAAAAAAACTAAAACTAAAACATTATTCAGTTACATAAAACAGCCAGTCAAGCCAAAAAAAAATGTATAAATAAACATTAAAAAAATTACAGACTACGTAATTTTTAACAAACATTTACACAATTTAACCTTCCAACACAATTTAAAACAGCCCGGCAAAGCCGGGCAACCTCTGCTAGTACTTGATAAGTAGCTTCTGTGACTTCACAGAATGCTCTGGATATGGGAGAGAGTCCAGCCAAAAACCGCAACTTATTAGAATTGTTGCAAATTGCATTGACCTTCGTTGGAACAAAGAAAAAGTCTTAATTTTTTTTTCTAATTGGTCCCCTTTCCCTTTGAATGCTAAGCAGTTTACAAAATCCAATGTTCAAACAAAAAGGGAGGACCAGACCAATTTCTCCATTGCCTCAATCTCTCAGGGAGTTTTCAGCACTAAGCAAGAATGAAAAACAAAACAAGAATTTTATCACAACTTCTTATTCAGCGTCAAATAATGTAATACCCTCCTAGCTTTGCCCATGAGCCGCGCGGTTTCTCTTCCAGATAAGATTTTGGGATTTGTCTATATATGCTCCATAGTCCCACTTGAATCCCTTGATGGAGGGCAGCAACTTCGTCCATCCTGGCCTGGGGCCGAGGAGGACTTTGTGTGCCAAAAGGGCTCAGGACTACAAAGTGACTCATGGAACTGGATCCGTGGTACTATGGGGTGTCACGCTGCGATGTGCAAGGCATATGCAAGGTCACTGGATCAAACTGTCCCCAGGTCAATCTTCATGGCTGATCACCATGAGGATAGCCAATATCAGATAGGGCCCAACAAAAATGTTCCATAATCCCATAACCTGATTTAAAACACACACCTTCCAAACATGTCAATGTGATCCACCTGAAAGAAAAGGCCTAAACTGAAAGGACTTTGAAGCTCTGCTAGGACTTGCTCCATCCAAGCTTCCAGAGCAATTAGGAGCTTTCTTTCTGAACAGGAAACTAAGCAGAGCTCGGTCTTCTAGCTAGGCTTCAAAGTCTTCCAGAAAAAGCCTTCCACCACCACATTTGTCCAGGTGAGTTACACCAAATGTCTATGATGCGTGTATCTACATCAGGTGGAACTCAAAGAATGGGGTGATTATGGGACTTTGTAGACCAAGACATCCCAAAATCCCATCCCTAGTTACTGCCGTTCAATCCTGTTGGCACTTGCTCCAGTTTAGTCCCCAGGTCAGCTTTGGAGCATCCAACACCTGGCCTTTCCCCACCAAAGTCCAGGGTCCCCAGGGGTAGAGCCATGGCCCTAATTTTGGCTAGGCCAAGTTCACCTTCCTTCCAAAATCCATGTTGGCTTGGTGTTCACAGATTACATTCTACCAAGTCAAGACCAACGTATGCAACTTTTATCTCACAGTGATGGCGCACCTTGGCACTTCAGCTGTTCTTGAATGTCAATTCCCAGAAGCTCTGATCAGCAGGTGTGCTGACTTGGGCTTCTGGGAATTGAAGTCCAAGAACAACTGGAGTGCCAAGGTTCATCATCATGGCTTAGGTCCCTGGTGGCTAGCCTTGGCACTCCAGTGTTTTTGAACTCCAATTCCCAGAAGTCCAAGTCAGCACACCTGATGATCAGGGCTTCTGGGAATTGAAGTTCTAGAACAGCTGAAATGCCAAGGTTAGCCATCACTGTTAGGCCCTCAGACACAGAGGTGACTCCATTCCTCCCGGAAATGCTCTAGGACAGTGATGGTGGACCTCTTAGAAACCAGGTGTCCAAATAGAAGGGCAGGATGGATCCTCTGTGCTGGGGAGAGGGAGGAAGAGCTCCCATTGGGCCCCTGGGCAGAGGGGTGGGTTGAACTCTGTGCTGGGGGAGGAAGGAAGTGCTCCCATTAGGCTCCTGGGCAGAGGGGTGGGGTTAACTCTGTGGTGAGGGAGGGAGGAAGCGCTCCCATTGGGCTGTTGTATAGAGGGGAGGGGCGAACTCTGTGCTGGGGTGATGGCACATGGGCCCACAGAGAGGGCTCTGAGTGCCCCCTCTGGCACACGTGCCATAGGTTCACCACCATTGCTCTAGGACCACCAGATGGGAGGATCCATCCTTCCACTGACCACACACGCTCCCACCTGGTGATGAAGACGACACCTTCTTCCTGGAGACGCACCCCAGACTTCAGAGGCAGGGGCTCCAATGCACAGGTTGTTTTGAGAGGTATTTTTTAAAAGGGTAGGGTTAGAAAAAGAAAATAAGATTCCCTTTACCGTGAAGTGAGGATCTGCTGCACTTGCTGCGGGGTCAGAGCAAAGGTAAAGTGGGCCTCTTCAAACCTCTGGCTGTTGACAGAAGCTGCAAAGGAAAAAAAAGGGGGCCAGAGGCCAAGTGGCTTGAGAGCTATTTTGTCATTGAAGCACTTCAACCAAGCCCCACCTAAGCAACCCTCAGGGTGCACAGTTGGGAAATCTGTATAAGAAGAGTCTAAAACAGCCAAAAATAATGGAAACTACTTTGACAGATTCGTCTGAGCTGTTCAAGAATGCAAAAGCAAACAGAGGGACGGGCCAGTCATGATGAAGACATGCTCAGCCTTGGCGGTCCAATCATGTCCCAGTTTTGCCCACATGGGCAAAGGGCATAGCTGTCAAGTCTCCCGTATTGACCGGGAAACTCCTGTTATTTAACCCTCTTTCCTGCCGTCATCCCGTATTTGTATTTTCCCGTAAATCTCCCTCATTCTATAATTTTTTTTAAAAATGGACCGGGACTACAGCCCCCATGGTGCCTTGCACGGAAGGAAAAGGCAAAACCCGTACTGCGCATGTGCAACCACGTAAAATAGGCCGGAAACTACAGCCCCCATGTTGCCTTGGGCGGAAGGAAAAGGCAAAACCCGTACTGCGCATGTGCAACCACGTAAAATAGGCCGGAAACTACAGCCCCCATGTTGCCTTGGGCGGAAGGAAAAGGCAAAACCCGTACTGCGCATGTGCAACCACGTAAAATAGGCCGGAAACTA
This sequence comes from Bradypodion pumilum, assembly GCA_035047305.1. Taxonomy (NCBI): domain Eukaryota; kingdom Metazoa; phylum Chordata; class Lepidosauria; order Squamata; family Chamaeleonidae; genus Bradypodion; species Bradypodion pumilum. The sequence continues at coordinate 10,848,000 of JAWDJD010000018.1, forward strand.
CAGCCCCCATGGTGCCTTGCACGGAAGGAAAAGGCAAAACCCGTACTGCGCATGTGCAACCACGTAAAATAGGCCGGAAACTACAGCCCCCATGTTGCCTTGGGCGGAAGGAAAAGGCAAAACCCGTACTGCGCATGCCCTGTGTCATGGAATGAAGGTCCTCATTCCATGTTTCCCACCTCCTGGAAGAAGGGGGGGGGGAGAGATGCCCCTGCAAGATGGCGACACCTGGTAGCCATGGCCACATGGCAGACTTGGGGAAGAAGGGGTGGAACCTGGTGTGTGATTTTTTTTAATTGTGTCAGAAGCTTTCTGGGTTGAAAGGATTTTTGCTGCAGGAACTCCACTCAGGGGGCGCCCAAATGAGGCTCCTTTCATGTCCCCAAGATCTTTCGCCACCAAAGTGGTCTCTATTTATCTACTTGCAATTTCTTGCTTTCGATTTGATAGGCTGGCAGGAGCTGGGACAGAGAAGGGTGCTCATTCCGTCATGCAGTACTCGGGTCTTGAACTGCCAACTGCCCAGCCTTCCAGCTAAAAAGGCAAGCTTCTTAACCAACTGAGCCACCACAGTCTCTCCAAAGTGGACTAAGTCCCACTTAAAACCCTTTTGATGGAGGGCAGCAGCTTTGTCAATACCAGCCTGGGGCGGAGGAGGACTTTGTGTGCCCAAAAGGGCTCAAGATCAGAAAGGGACTCGTGGAACTGAATCAGTGGTACTATGGGTGTCACACTGCAATGTGGAAGGAAGGCCACTGCAATATATTCTCAAGACAGTCTTCATGGCTGATTGCCATGAGGATTGCCAATATTTGGAATCGGATACGGAAGAAGAATTAGGGCACTGGGCCCCTTCTGCATCTCCACGTCAAGCACCAATTTCAGAAGCGGGATGTGGTGAATGACTCAGCAAGTTGGCAGTTCAAGACCCAGGTACAGCATGACAGTTTGAGCACCTGCCTCTGTCCCAGCTCCTGCCAACCTAGCAGTTCGAAAGCAAGAAATTGCAAGTAGATAAATAGGGACCCCTTTGGTGGGGAAAAAGATCTTTATTCCCAACCAAATCAACTGCTGAAGGAGTCAGAGGTTCCACACTCATACAATCTCATCTGACCTGAGACTAACAACATTTTGGCAGGGGGGGATCTTCCAGGTTTCCCTTCCACCTGTGTTAAGCTCAGCCTTTGGTCTAGACCAGGGGTCTTCAAACCTGGTTCTCCAGATATTCTTGGACTTCAATTCCCAGAAGACCAAGTCAGCACTTCTGCTGATCGGGGCTTCTGGGAATTGATGGCCAAAAACATCTGGAGCGCCGAGGTTCACCACCACAGCCTCTCCAGATGTTCTTGGACTTCAATTCCCAGAAGCCCAAGGCCTGCTAATCGGGGCTTCTGATAATCGAAGTCCAAGAATATCTGGAGAGCCAAGTTTGAGGAACCCTGGTCTAGAAGCATCGGGAGACCACAGGCAAACACAAAGTCCCAGGCGGAGATCTTACCCAGCGTGGTCGGTTTGATGAGCTCGTCGTAGACATCGTAGAAGGGCAACCGCTTCATTTTGACGTCTGGATGGACCGGGTGGATGGGCGGCGACAGGTGCGGAACGTCCACCTCGTGTTTGGGGCCCAACATCGGCACCGGAGGTAGCATCCCAGTTGGCACGGACGAGGTCACTGAGCCACTGTCATAGGGCAAGTGGCACATGGCCCCCTGGGTCAGGGCTGTGGCCGAGGGCAGTTGCCCCGCTTGGAGGTGCAGCATGGATAAGTCTGACGGGGTGAGGATTTTCCGGGGAAAGCGTCGCCGGTAGAGCTCCTTGATTTTCATCTGAACGGTTGGGCTGCAGCCGGCCTTTAGCAACTGCAGAGCCTTGGTGAGCAGTTCATGCTTCCGCCCACTCTTGTTCCGCCCGGCAAAACCCAGCAGCACCTGAAGCTCCGAGACTCTAAAGCTCATAACCATGTGCTAGAAGAGAGAAGAAGCAGCAAGCTGGATTAGAAGATGTTAGTTTCAGAGATGCTGGAGGCAACTGCATGCAGCAGACTGCGGGCATCTGGTACCACAAATGCAAGCTTGCCGTGACTAAGACAGCCAACGCAGGCAGTTGACTCCATCTACACAACCACCACCCACACTACAGACCTGAATTGGTATTTTAATCCCACAATCAAAAGGGATGATCAGGTTTTCCCCAGAAAGTAAGAAAGAATCTATCAACCCATCCATCTATCGATCGATTGATTGATCGATCCCTCCATCTATCTACCTATCGATGGCTGTCAAGGAACCATCAAAACACCAGCAAGCAAAGAAATGCTGGTTTAAATCCATGCAAACTTCCCACTTTGCAAAATAGTCAGGGCTCGGAATAAGTCATTTGGACACAGATTCTGATCGTGAAAACAGCACTTTAGTTGTTAGATAATAATTTAACTACATAAGTAGAAGAAAGACCCTTCTAGCAGCTGCAAACGTCAAAAAATGCAATGCAAAATCCAATTACGCATAATTTGTTTATTTTATTATATTTATACCCTGCCCATCTAAGGGAGTTCTCTACTCTGTGCAGCTAACAACACAAGCTCATAGCTGATCTCACATTTAATCAGAATTCCTGGCATTCTCTCCCTCCTCCTCCACTGATAAAACCGCCAATTCTCCCCGTTCCCAGCTGTGCTATATCTTCCAGGGCTTTCCCACGTCCACGAATGTGGTCTCTAGCAAAAGCTGGCCTTCCCGCCAGCACTTGCTTCCCTCCCACTTGCTATCTTTTCATCAAATTACAGGCTCAACCAACCCAAACCACAGAGGAGGCGGCGAAGGGCACACGTGGTCGACACATATTCAATAGGCATTAAATCACACATTGGCCCTGGCAAAGGATAGCCAAGAAACACCTCTAAAGCCTTGGATGGAAGACCTGTTCTGCCAGCAAAAAAGCCAGGGTTCATCCTTCAACAGTTTCCGTGGCCACGTGGCAGGCATGACTAGGCGCCAGAGTGCACAGAACACTGCTTACCTTCCCACCAAAGTGGTACCTATTTATCTACTTACACTTTCTTTCTTTTGGTTGGCAGGAGCTATGACAGAGACAGGAGCTGACTGTATCATACAGCAACTGTAGGGATAAGTTAGATTTCACGTAAAGAACAGTTATCAGAAGTAAAATGTCTTTGCCTTTTTCAAGCTATGCAGTTTGGTGAACTGTACAATTCCATCAGATCTTTAAATTTAAAAAAAAAAAGATTTCCCTCCATAGACACCCTCTGATTTCTGCTCAGCTAAAACTGGGCTTAGCTAAAACTAGACAACATCAACTATTTAAGCTACCGAAATGACACCATCTTACTGGTCAAAAAAGCAGCGATGACTTGAAATGTTTGATCGTGAAAATGAAAAATTACCACAGTGGTACCCTGCATAAAGAATGCTTCGTATGATGAAAATTTCATATGGCAAAGCATTCGTGCGGCAATCGTGGTACCCTGGTTAATGGAAACCCCATATAACGAAATGTTTCTGTTATGCAGGGTACGGCCAATTGGATCCACACAACGTAAAAAGTGCATAGCGAAAGGCTCCATGGAACAGAGCTTTTTCGTTATACGGGGTTCTACTGTACCCATGCAGGACCATAGTTGAAAATTAAGATAGGAAACCATGATTAACACTGACAATGTAGAAACCGAAATTGTGAAAGTTTTAATATACGCTGGTTGAATCATCAATCCAAATGGAAGACTACAACAACAACAAAAATCAGAAAAAGGCTGAGACTTGAGAGGGCAGCGACCAAGTAATAAGAAAAGGTAGTGAGGTAAGTGTAAGGATAGGTCATGAACATCCATATTCTTTATTCATAACCACTATTTAGGGGATAGTAAAGAAACCTGGCATGAAAAAGATGACTTGTTTGACATATGGTGCTGAGCTTCAGATATTCCGGACTGCCAGAAAGATGAGCAAATGGTCCTACTAGAGCAGGGATCCTCAACCTACAGCCCATGGGTTGGATCTGGCCCACACGGCACCAAATTATCCAGCCTGCACCCTTGCTTCCACCGCCGCCTCAATCCTTATCCCCTCCGCTTCGCTTAGCGTGTCTCTAACAGCACTCCTTAGCAGGGCGGATGTTGTAAGCAGGAGTGAGGGTGAGGGCAGGGGGGCACATGAAATGGCGCTGAGGGCTCGATCTGGCCCACGGGCCATAGGTTGAGGACCCCTGTCTTAGGAAGACCCTAGGCAGGTAAATGAATGAACACAGGGCATCCTTAAAAACGGCTTCTTAAACTTAATTTAAAAAATGGTAAATGCCAATGCTAAGAGAAAGCACAGCACCATCTACTCCAGCTAATAACAATAATGACTTTGATTCCAGAAAAGCAAACTCCATGCTAGGGATCATTAGGAAGGGTATAGAAAATAAGTCAGCAAGTGTCATTTTGCCTCTTTATAAATCTATGGTGAGGCCCCATCTGGAACACTGTGTACAGTTCTGGTCGCCATAACTCCAGAAGGATATTATGGAGCTGGAGAAAGTGCAGAGGAGGGCAACCAGAAGGATTAGGGGACTGGAACACCTTCCTTACCATCTGAGGCTGCAACGGTTGGGCCTCTTCACTCTTGAACGACGGCGTCTAAGAGGTGACCGGATGGAAGTTTATAAAATCATGCGCGGTGTGGACAAAGTAGATATAAGGAAAAACTGTTTTCCCTATCGCACAACACTAGAACTAAGGGGCACTCCATGAAACCTTTGGGTGCTAGTTCTCAAACAAATAAGAGAAAGTACTTTTTCACCCAGAGGATTACTGGTCTATGGAACTCCCTGCCAGAAGACGTGGTGACAGCTGTCAGTCTTGACAGCTTTAAGAAAGGATGAGACAAGTTCATAGAGGACAAGGGTATCAATGGCTATAATTATGGATACTTAAGGACAACCTCGGGGTTGGAGAGATAGGCGGGATATCTCTCAATGCCATTTCCAGGGAATCCTAAGCAGGTGAAGGCATCTGCTTGGGAATAATACCCTGAAGCCAATGGTGAGCCACTGTGTGTGACAGAATGCTCAACTGGATGGGCTCCTGTGGCGTGTAATCCAGCAAGGCTGCTCTTAGGTGCTTATGTAAAGGATTCATTCTTGCCTCAAACACAAAGATGTACTCACTTGCTTGAGCTATCTATCTGGAACAGAACTACCATCTCTAGCTTTAGCTGAAACTGCTTATCGTACAACCATGGCCATGACATCTGGAACGCTACAGTACCAAGGCTGAGGAAATGAATGGCCTGCTGCCTACTTCCTGAAGACAAGGAGGAAAAAGCATGCGCTCTTTAAAAAATGTCCAGACTGCCCCAGCCTTACAAAGCAGCTTGCCATCTCCTTGGCAGAAGCCACATGGTTTGTCAATACCTTAAATACAACTTGTCCCTGAGCAGTCCGAATGTTCTTTGACATTCCTTGAAATCAGCCCTTCAGCCGACGGTAAGCAAAAATAAAGAAAACAGCGCTTTAGTGGTGGCTTAAACATTTTTTTAATTATTCTGTCTTAATACACAATATGTCTTAAAAATGCAGAATTCGTCACTCTCATCTGCAGTTCCCACATCTCAATTTTACGGCAATCTTGATACTGGGGCTGGTTAAATCCCGACAACAAAACAAGTTTGCTTCTGGGGTGGTGTAAGTGAGGAGGAAAATGTACCACCCAAACCAGTTTTTGGGTGTGTGTTGTTGTTGCAGGGGTGCTGTGGCGGCTCAGGTAGTTAAGATGCTGAACTTGACAACTGGAAGGTTAGAGTTCGATTCCTGAGTGCTGCATGGCGGAGTGAGCTCCCGGCTCTGTCCCGGCTCCTGCCAACCTAGCAGTTTGAAAGCAAGAAATTGCAAGTAGATAAATAGGGACCACTTCGGTGGGAAGGTAAACAGTGTTCCATGCACTCTAGTGTTGAGGCATGCCTGCCACGTGTCCACGGAAACATCTGCAGCTGCACAGTGCTGGCTCTTTGGCGATAAACAGAGATGAGCAATGAACCCCTGCTTTCGAGCAGGGGCAACCTTTACCTGTTGTGTTGAGGTTGTGGCAATTTTACCCCTGTTGTAAAGGCTTTTAAGAGATGTGTTCAATTCTATTCACAGCCAGGAGATTTCTACCTCACCAGGAAAGACAAAAATCAAGAGCTCTCAGCATCACTTTGCAAATAACCGCATCAGAAGAGGGCAAAAATCTCCTTTTTTTGCATATACAGTAAAACCTCGCATAAAGAGCGCCTCACTTAGAGACTAACTCACTTAAAGAGCAGAATTTTCTCTGAATGGTCGCCTCGCTTAACAACTAAAACCAACCAAAAACTCGCTTAACAACTAAATCGGGGTTCGTAATGGCCCCCCCCCCACGCACCAGAAGTCACAATTGGTCACAATGGTGTTTTGCTTAAAGAGCAATCCCATGGAATTCATTATGCTCTTTAAGTGAGGTACCACTGTACAAAAATGCACTCTTTTTATCTGAAATAACCGACCTACACTACTACCTTTTGATTTGATACACTAATGCCAGTACACACAAACGCAATTGAAAATAGCCAGCAAAGTGTTTGGAACTTTCTCATGGGTCACAGCTACCATCAATCGCTGTTTACTCCCCTTTCTCTGACTGCCCTTCCAAGCTAGGAGATAAATGTGCCTACACCGAAGGAGTAGACATGATTTTCTGTCCCTGGCATATCGTGGCATTAAACACTTTGGGAGTCCAGCTGTGGGAGGCTTTGGGTATTGACACTTCGCCATTGTCTGGTGGAGAAATCTGTTTTTAAGGCATAGGGGTCTAGAGAGGCCCAGGACCTGCAAAACCAGACTTAGGAGTGACTACCCTAGCCATCACTCTGGATCCAACTGGGGAGGAAACCTGTGCCTCAAAGCTCTCTCTCCCTACCTCTTCAACAGCCTAGGTCAGTGGTGGCGAACCTATGGCACTCCAGGTGTTCGTGGACGTCAATTTCCAGAAGCCCGACTCTCTGTGGATCCACACGAATGGGTTTACTGCGCTTTCAACCTCGGCACTCCAGGTGTTCACGGACTTCAATTCCCAGATGCCCAAGTCTCTGTGAATCCACACGAATGGGTTTACTGTGCAGTAAACCAATTCATGTGGGTTTCACAGAGACTTGGGCTTCTGGGAAGTGACGTCCACGCACACCCGGAGTGCCATAGGTTCTCCATGAATGGCATAGAGGCAGGCCATGATTCGTAGACTCCTAAGGGGGAAGCACTCTGCCTATGCCCAGAAACAACATGCACGGGAAAAAACTGCCACAAAAGAGAGGGGCAGAGCCCTTCACACCAAGCCAAGCTCCTGACCCCAATAAAGCCCCTCCCCCCAAGTGACAGACTGCACCCCTTCCCCAGGACCAGAGTCCAATCATGGCAACCCACCTTTGCTGTTCCTATTAACCCCACACACACACACCCCCAAACCCCAAGCATCACCCCACACCCACCCTCCTTCTTTTTTGGTCTGGCTGCCACATGCCCCCCCTTCCACTTCCACAACATGAACCCCACACTATTCTCACCCCACAGAAGCGCCTTATGCTCCCCTCAAATCGCCCCATTGGCCTAGAGTGACCCCACACACACATATTTCTCTCCCTTCCCAATCCTGAACACCCCAATTCCTCAGCTTGGACCCCCAACCCTCCATCCCCTTCTGCCCCCCCTCCCAATCCTGGCCTGCACTTCACCAGTACTCTAACCCCCATTTTTACCCTTAACACCCCCCACACACACACACACACCATTTTCCAAAGCAACACCTCCTTTTGGGGGGTCCTCCCGACCCCTCATCCTTCTTGTTTCCCCTCAGCCCCCCCTTAGCCCCCCCATATTCCCTCTTCACCCCAATTCTCCTCTTTCCCCCCTCCCTTCCTGCCACCCCCAGCCCCCTAACTCCCTTTGAGGGGGGGTCCTCATTTTGGGGGGTCCTCATTCTTTGGGGGGGTCGTCCTCCCTCCCTCCCCCCCCCCTTTAGCCTACCTTCAGCTCGGCCGCCTCCGCCATCTTGAGACATCGTCGCCGCCTCAGCCCAAGCGCAGCGCAGCCCAGGGAGCAGGGCGAAACTCCCCCACCCGAGCTCAGCCGCACACAAAAGCGGGAGCCGGAAGCGACCAGGCTGCGACGCTGCCCGGCCAGGCGGGAGGCCCGCCCCCTTCGGCAGAGGGGCGGGGCCAGGGCTGCGCCGTTGATAAGGCTGGGGATAAGACAAGGGAGCGTCGCGAAAGTCCTCCACTTCGGCTCAGGCGCAGAAGGCGAAACCCTAATCTTCTCTCGCTCTGCTTGAGGATGGTGCAGAGTTTAGGAGATTACAAAGCAAGGCGGATACTGTAAATAGAATAGATAAGCATGCAAGGGAGATGATCCTATGAAATTCCTTATCCAAGGTGGAAGTTGCTTTGAGTCTGACCTGTGGGTTCCTTTAGGGAGTCAGTCCATCTCACATCCTGTCCTCCTCTTTCCCTGCATTATTGTCCTTCCCAGGGATATCTACCGTTCCCAAAAATCCCTTCCCGGTTTCCTGAGGCTGTGGGATCCATAGTCCGGGGGGGGGGTGGGAGGAACTTTACTCCTAAACACTGCAGCTTGCAGTGTGCCAAACACAAAAAAAGATTTCTAAAACTCCTTGTGGAATATTTTTCTTGACAGCTGAAAAAAAGAAGTCAAAGTATTAGACTCAAGTTCACAGCAATGTGAATTTAAATTTACTTTCTTCCTTTCTTTCCTAGAAATGGTCATTATTCAGACTGCAAGCCCCAGAATCTCCTTGAGTCCACCATTTATTTAACGTTCTGTAAATGCACACAAGCACATGCCCAGCAAAGGGTTATGGCAGGGTGTGACTGTCTTCTAGATGTTACTGAGTTTCTCAGAATTCCCAACTATAAGCAGGGGCTAATGAGATTTGTAGTCCCGACATCTGAAAGACACATTTTGCCAGTCTCTGATTTAGCGTGATAAGACAAAGACCCCTTAGAAATGCAGTGAGATATGAGCAGTGTGGGTTATTGCATCTGCACCTATCGAAGTGCACAAAAATTACCTAGGAGTGTCTGACATCTATTGCAAAATGGCCCATTATTACACATGCCCCAAAATGCCGTTAGCCGGACAAAACTACAGCCCAAGAGCCATGTGGTAGGCTGTGGTCATGTGGCAGGCATGACTGGACACTAGAGCGCAAGAATGTTGCTACCTTCTCACCTAAGTGGTACCTATTTTATCTACTTGCAATTTCTTGCTTTCTAACTGCTAAGTTGGCAGGAGCTGCCTGGGACAGACGACAGGAGCTCATTCCGTCGTGCAGTACTCGGGTCTCGAACTGCTGACCTGCAACCTTCTGGTCATCAAGTTCAGCATCATTACCACTAAGCCTTAAGTCTTTATGGGGAGGTAATTAGTGTAATTGCTATTGCTAATTGCTAAAAATCAGTGTGTGGCATTGCCATTGGTGAACAAGATTTGCAGAACGAAGAGAGTCTGTTTTGTCCAATTTGATCACCAAATCCTCCCTCCTAATAATTATTGCAAAATTAAAATGAAATAAACATAAAAAAATTTAAAAATAAATTTTGAATGGCTGGCTATATATCTGTGCATGAGTGGGATGTTTGTATGATTGGCAGCTGAACGCCAAGAGCCAATTGGTGGGTTTGATTTGAATGCCATGGGAGGGCGGAGCCTGGGTGACAGTTGAGAAAATCAGTTAGAGCCAGGCCTATATATAGAAGAGGTAGCAGTGAGGAGGGAAAGGACAGTTATTGATTCATTTCTCTCTCAGACAGTTGTTAGGAAAAGTCTTCCAGGGGGTTTATTCTGTATTTGAGCTCTGGGGAGAATATGTTGAATAATGGAGATTATTTTTATTAATTGCAATTATTAATATTACTAATAACGGTCCTGACTTTCCATTCCTACCAGCTCACTGCAGTCTCTCCATAAAATGCTCATCTGTTCATTTGGTTGCTTAAACCCAGCTCTTTTTTTATTTTATTATTTATTTGGTGACAAACTCTTGCAAGAATCCAAACCAAACAAAAAGCGAAAGCCAAAACAAATAATAAACACAAAAAAACATAGTGGCAGCTTTGAAAGACTTAACTGCAATATTTTAATGAGAGGTTTGGTGGATTATGTCCCCTGCCTACTAGATTAATTAAAAATAGAATTTAAATTAAAAATGCTTACGAAATTTTAGGCAAGGACAGCCTGGCTGAGGGAAAGTTGGGACTGATTTAACATCAAGAAATGGAAGGAAAAGAAGAGGTGGGAAAAGAAAATAATGGAGCACCTTATTTTTTTACACTAATTTTTATTAGATTTTTAAAACAAAAGTTACACATACACAATAAACAAAAATCAGAATAACAAAAAAGACATTAAAAATCAACAGATTCAAATTCTTGAGGCCTCATATATTCTTGTCCATACTCCTTAAGATTCAATTTCTCATTTTTTGTTTTCACTTACATGTCATTGATCATATCTTATTATCATAAACTTCAAATCTCCATTTTCTTTTAAAAATAAACATGTTATGTTTATCCCCTTTTCAATACCTAATGTCAATTACTTTCTCTTATTTTGTAATGCTACAACAACAAAATCAAAATAACCACCACCCCTGTGCTATTTACAATGTCCAGAATTCACCATTTTTCAAATCTTACTTTTCCCAAAAGCTCATTGTGTCTGGCACTAGTTGGATTTGAATGTGAAAATCACAAAAGAAAATTGGGAAAATAAATGGACAACTAGAATTATGAGAAATTTGTCAACAAAGGTGAAAGAGCACAATTATAAAATGCTGTGGAGATGGTACAGCAGTTCGGCTGAATCAAATTGATAGTAATAAATCAAATATTAGATCTCAGCAAGAATTAGGAACCTAAAAATATATGTGGTGGAGATGTCAACAATATTAATATAAATATATATGTGGAGATGTCAGCAAGAATTAAGAACCTAAAAATATATGTGGTGGGAATGTGAGAAAATAAAGTATTGTTATTGGAAGAAAATAGAAGTAGAAATTGGAAAAATAATGGGTCATAAATTTGATTTGAGGATAAAAACTGCATTGTTAACAGACTTCAAAGGGTTAAATTGGGATGAAAAAAAGAAAGATTTAAGTCATTTTTCCTGACTGCAGAAAGGCAACAAATTGCAAACAATCGAATTTGAAATGGACAATTGGTATAAAGATTTATGGGAAATGGCACTAAATGATAAGCTAACGTGGGAATTAAATACTAAAAAAGGGGATATGGAAGGAGAACAAATTTTGGGACATTTGGAAGCCATTTCTAGAATATACTTTATTTATTTATTTATCTATTTTTCATGCTTATATACCATGCCCACTCAGGTACAACCCAACTCAGGGCGGTTTAAAAGATAATGTCACCCCTCCAATCCCAATTCCCTCCACACAACAACCTTGTAAGGTAGACCCATCGAAAACAAAGGAGCACCCTCCAAGCATGGATTTAAAGCCAGCTTCTCCAACATGTGCCCCCACCCATAAATGCTATATGACTTATGAGCAGAGTTTTATTCTTAATTTTATTTTGGAATTTATATGTGTGGGCTATTTAAAAGGTCAGGGTGGCCTCCAAATTCACCGACCCCCTAAGCCCTTCCCTTTGTAACAAGGAGGACATCTCAACAGTCGATTCGAACTGGGTTTGGGCAGAACATTCCGGAATAATAGCACTTAATGCTAATTAATTAGGGTCTCAGTAATGACAATCTTAACAAATGCCTCCCTTCCATGTTATGAAGGTGGTCTTTTCCCAGGAAAGGTGATTCCCTGCCTGGCCCCCAACAATAACCGAGGCTGACCCCTAAAATGGGGGTTCAGGCCTACCTCTGGAGGGTGGAAGGAGCACTCGAACCCAGGTCTGTCTAGTCTGCATTTGCAGAGAATAAAAAGAGGTGGGAGGCATGCGTGAGAGCCAAAATGCTTCTTCTCAAAATGGTAGGTCGATGTAGCTTCATAGTATGGGACATGTTTCTGGAAAACACAAAATGACAGGCCAAAATGAAGACCCAACAAATTGCTCCCCAGAATTAAAAAAATAAAATTCATCGCTTCACAAGCTCACAATACAATTAAGGGAATCCCTTTTATCATTCCTTATGTGCTTCAGAAATGTGTTCAAGAGAAATGAAAATCCTAAAATGTGTGTGGGATTTCCAATCATTTTACTGCAGCCCCTTCAACAACTGCTGCCTGAGGCCGTGACCTCAACTCTTTAATTCAGCCTTTTAGTACACACTGAACCTCTTGAAGATCAATGGGATTTGGAGTTTTGTGAGCATGATGGGAAATGTTTGCTCACCAAAAATTTATTTATTTATTATATTTTTATACCACTTTCCTCACCTATTGGTGACTCAAAGCTGTTTACAGACAAACAAAGATGGTAAATTACATAAAACTTGAAATGCAATTAAACATTGTGACTGAACATCCGAGGGAGCCTAAGAGATGGCATCCAGGCTCAACGTCAGTGACGGAGCCTGGTACTCAACATCCTCTGCAACATCCTTGGAGGCAGCAGTCATTTTGAATCATGAAACTGAAGCATGCTTGGCTCAGGCCATTTGGCTGCTATAGATATGCATGTACTTGCCATTCATTTTTTGTGTTCATTTCTTATGTCACTATTAAGATCTGTTCATCCCACCCCATTGCTAGATGTCTTAACTGCAAGGGGCTGAACTTTCAGCAACATCAGAATAATGATGGTGACCCTATGAATGGATAGCCTTGAAAATGTCCTATCTTTAGCAGCCCTGCTCCTCCCTTGCAAATTCAAGGCTGTGGCTTCTTTTGTTGAGTCAATCCCTCTCACATTTTGGTCTTCCTCTTTTCCTGCTGCTTCTAACTTTCCAGAAGAGAATCAGCCCATGCTTATTTACCCCAGTGATGGGCCCAGGGTTGGCCATGTGTCCTTGCTTAGTACTGCCCTCTTTCTGGGCTGCAAATTAGATGAGTCCAGAAACCATGGGGATGGGATTGGGTGTTTGAAAAGGGGTCTTGGAGTTAGGCTGGGGTGGGCATCGTGCCATAGACCACCACCACCAATACACAAAGAGTGCAATTCAGAGACCCTCAAAAGGAATTTGGGAAAGAGAAGGAGAAACAAGAGGCTCAGGTCAGGAGGGAAAGAAAATATTGAAACAAAAATGCAGCAAGAGGAATAGTCAAATCAGAAAGAACATCTGTATTTGGAAACCTTGCCTCTTCCATTAGAAACCAAAAGCCATTACTTTATGGGAGGGATTTTTTGAAAACCCTTGTCTAATTTCCATTTTAATGGTAAGGAGAAAATCAAGACCTGTCTCAGATTTTGGGCATACATGCACCAAAGAGCATGTGCAATGGTTCTGCAAACTGATAAATCTTAGATAAGCAAAGTCAGCTATGTGATCCATGTATAAAACATATGCAGAAGTAGAAGGTGGTTCCTGTTTTGCATCACTAAATTAAAAAATCATTGCCTGTGTTTGTGACTCAAGAGCACGTCTTCAGGCATGCATTCAAATGTTCATGGCATGATAGTCCATTTGCCAGGCATTCTTAAAAGCAAGCAGTTGGTTTGATACTCCGCGTCCCATTTTTTAAATACAGGGAACCTGCCCTCTGCTGTTTGCTCTCAACAAATGGCGCTGTTGAGGCTCTGGCCAGGTTAAAGCAATGCACCAGTGACCTCCATCAGGGAAATGGGAGGGAGGTGGGGTGGGGAATTTAGTGTACACGCTTGGAGTTCCAATTTTAGCCAATTCAAAGTCTATTTAAAATATTACCGTGTGGTACAATTTGTAGCGCTGCTGTCCTGATGTTAAAAAAAAGTCCATGCAGTTCAAGCAGCAGAAACAATTTTTCTGATGAAAAGCTCTATGTCCTGTGATGGTGAAGCAAGGCTGCCTTACCTACCACTGTCCCGGAATAATTTTCAAGGCATATTTGATGGTGGCAGACTGATACACAGCAGTCAGCAGTTACAAAGCTAAACACATCTTTATTGGGTAGTATGCAATCTGAACATCTGGAAATGGCGGAGGTATAGCTCCTTTTATACTGTAACAATACATTTGAATGTGGCTACACGGTAACCCGTTGGCCACTGCTGGCGTGACGTCATCAGGAGTCACGCCCTTCTTCACCAGGTATGACTGTGGTGGGAATGTTTCCCGCTGCTTGAGATAGTTGGGGAATTTGTACCATGTGAGCTGAACACTCACTGCTGCCCCTTGTGGTAGCTAGCTCGCGTTCCAATGCAGCTGCGATACATTGTAATCATTACAGATTATACGAGGTTACATTCCTTACATTGACGCAATTTCATTCATCTTACAGGCATAGTATTTCCATACACAACACCCCTCCCCCCTAGGATGAGACGAAGTCCCTCAACCATTGTGGCTTCCCGCATGTGCGCTTGGGGCGTTCAGGTCCTTGGCTGGGTTCGTGGAAACTAGGGGTGCTCCGCCCGACTGATTCTCGCCCTACAAGGGGAGAATGAGACTCGTTAGTGATTTGCTGTGGATTCGCTGTCCTCGATGGTTCTCATTGAGGGGTAGGGGTAAATTCGAACCCTGAGAAACCGGGGGCACCTGGGACTAAACAAGAACCCCTCTTTTCGCTCGGACGGGTGGGGGACCACTCCGCAAACTCCCCCCGGTTTCAAAAATAAAAATCAAACTCATCAAACACTTCGTCATCCTCTCCCCTCCCCCCCCTGATGCTTCCAAAAGATATGGATTTGTATCATCCCCCTCCCCTCATGGTAGGAACCGAGGATATGCATTTGTACTTGGAGAGCACTCTGCGTCTCCCCCTTGGGATAAGCGGTTGGGGGAGAACCCTAACGTTGATGCATCCGACTGATTCCTTACGCCCTGTCCATTGGTGACCCGATGTCTGAGTTGGTCAGCATGCCTTCTCCAGAGTAAACCCGTGCTGGTTTCAACACTATATGATACCGGTCCCGTTTGTTCAATGACTACTCCTGGGACCCACGTTGGCCCGGAGGCCGCGTAATTTCTGCAGTGGACCGGTTCCCCTACTGCAAAACCTTTGGTGCCCTCTAGTCCTATATTCCTCCCCTTGTCCTCCACCCTGGTTGGATCCATGCGATCAAAAAGGGTCACGGGTTTCCTTCGCATGAGGAGCTCAGCAGGCGAGAGCCCGGACGCCAGGGGAGTTGCCCTGTAGCAGAGTAGAAACTGGCACAGCTGTAGGTTCAAGTCCCCGGGACCCATACACCGCAGTGCGTCTTTAGTGGTCCGCACCTGGCGTTCCACCTGGCCATTTGTGGCGGGGTGGAAAGGGGCAGAGGTGATGTGCCTGATAGCATTCCGTTCGATGAACGCCTTGAACTCTAACGACGTGAAGGTAGTGGCGTTATCTGAGACAAGCACATCGGGTAAACCGAAGCAACTAAATACCCTGCGCAACTGTTTGATTGTTGCGGCTGACGAGGTGTTGGACATTGGAATAACTTCCAACCACTTGGAGTATGAATCTACTATGAGCAGGAAAAGGGAACCTCGGAACGGGCCAGTGAAATCAATGTGCATTCTGGACCATGGGCCACAGGCCGTGTCCCACTCTCTGTGTGGGAGTTGAGATTCCTCGGGTCGGTTACCCTGGCAACTTTCGCAAGTGCCCACCACGTGCTCGATATCAGCGTCAATTTGGGGCCACCAGAAATAGCTTCTGGCCAGTGCTTTAGAGCGTACGATCCCTGGGTGGCTGATGTGCAGTAGTTTGAGCACTTTCGAACGTAACTTTTCAGAAATGACCACCCGTGACCCCAGAGAAGGCAGCTTCTTTCTAGGGACAGTTCAATCCTCCTTTTGAAAAATGTTTTGAATTCCTCCGCGGGGGGAGTCGTGGGCCACCCTTTCTGTACCCAAGAACTCACTAGTGATAGGATCTTGTCCCCTGCAGTGGCTTTGGTGAGGTCCACGGGTACTACAGGGGGTGAGTCGAGGGACTCGATCAGCAGTACTTGGTGATCCCGTTCTACCTCGCATTCTGGGTCTCCTAGCTGAGGGAGAGGCAATTGGGAAAGTGCATCCACATGGCTGATCTCCTTTCCCGGGCAGTGTACCAGTGCGTACTGGTAAGCGTTGAGGAAAATGGCCCATCGGAGCATTCTAGGGGACAGAATCTGTGGCGTGGGCTTGTCCGTGGTAAAAATGCCCAACAGAGGCTTGTGTTCGGTCACAACGGTGAACTTTCGACCATACAGGAAATCATGGAATTTTTTTGTTCCAGCGATTACGGCAAGGGCCTCCCTATCGGTTTGTGCGTAATTGTGCTCAGCCCTAGAAAGTTATCTGGAGTAGAACGCGACCAGGGCTTCCCACCCGTTTTCCAACACGTGGCACAGCACGGCCCCCACCCCCACTGGTGAGGCATCACAGACCAGAACTACGGGTTTTCTCGGGTCGAAATGGGTTAGAATGGCTTCTGAGGATAGAAGCCGCTTGAGCTCATTGAACGCCTTTTCCTGGCTGCCTCCCCACCACCAAACCGCGTCTTTTTTAAGTAATCTGTGCAGTGGCTCCGCGACGGATGCCTTCCTTGGCATGAAGGAATGGTAAACATTGAGGAGCCCTAGAAATGACTGCAGCTCTGGTTTCGCGGTGGGCCGAGGGGCATTCTGAACAGCCGCAACCTTTGACTCAGAGGGCTTAACCCCATTGGGGATTATCCTGAATCCTAGGAACTCAACCTCCCTCACAGAAAACACACATTTGTCCTTCCTTAACCTAAGTCCCGCTTTCTCGAAAACCACCAGGACTTTGTCCAGCCTTCTGGCTAGTTCCGATTCACTCCCCGCAGTTATCAAAACATCGTCAAAGTAGGGGAGAACACCAGGAAGGCCCTTTAAAAGACGCTCCATGAGGGACTGGAAAATCCCGGGGGCTGAATTCACACCGAACTGTAGGCGCGTTACCTTGAATGCACCATTGTGCGTGACTATGGTTTGTGCAGCGGCGGTAGCTGGAGTTACAGTGAGCTGCTGGTACGCCTGCACCAAATCTAGCTTAGCGAAGCATTTAGCCCCGTGTAAAGTGGCTAGTAGGTGGCTAACCACCGGCACCGGGTAGGCATTAGGCCGAATGGCCTTGTTAATTGTACACTTATAATCAGCACAAATCCTAACCCTGTTAGATTTCAATGCTGTTACAATTGGAGTTTCCCACTCTGCAGAGTCCACTGGAACCAAAATCACCTATCCCACCTTCGTCCGCCAGTTTGATGTTAGCAGATTGATACACAGCAGTCAGCAGTTACAAAGCTAAACACATCTTTATTGGATAGTATGCAATCTGAACATGTGGTAATGGCGGAGGTATAGCTCCTTTTATACTGTAACAATACATTTGAATGTGGCTACACAGTAACCCATTGGCCACTGCTGGCGTGACGTCATCAGGAGTCACACCATTCTTCACCAGGTATGACCGTGGCAGGAATGTTTCCCGCGGCTGGAGATAGTTGGAGAATTTGTACCATGAACTGAACTGCCCCTTGTGGTAGCTAGCTCGCGTTCCAATGCAGCTGCGATACATTGCAATCATTACAGGTTATACGAGGTTACATTCCTTACATTGACGCAATTTCATTCATCTTGAAGGCATAGTATTTCCATACACAACAGCATATCAGGAAGCAAAACCAATAATTTTCTACACTCAAGGCATTGAAATGGCTTTTCTTCTGTGAACTTTGACTGAAGAATTTCCCAACAAACCGAAGGATAAAAGATACGCTGCTGATTGTTTTTAAAGAAGGAAAACAAATTGGAACTGGCTCACTGCGTGTTGCAAAAAAACATATTTAGGTTATGCCTGTGTATTGCTCATTTAAGCATTTTGTGATTCTTTTTTATAAAAAGCCAAAGAAAGGTGGCCTTTTATATAGTGGTTAAAACCCTTAAATTTGGGAGAGCTTATTTATTTATTAAACTGATATCCCGCCATTCTAAAAAAAACTTTCCATGGCAGGCCATTGACTTCTAAGGAGTATCTTCTTTTTATATATATACTAGCATAGGTTCCCCGGCATTTCCGGGCTGTTATAAACTGTGATCAGCTGGTTTGGTTTTTTTTATTATTAAAAAAAGAACAAATGATTTTATACTTATTTCAAATTGTTTTATTTAACCAAATAATGTTTTAGTATGTGACCTTTTGTTGTTGTTGTTAAAACTTGTACTGTGCGGTCCAACATTTGCGTCTGCAGCAAGCAATCTGCCGACCATATTTGTCACTGGCTTTTTTTTGCCAATTTCTAAATGCCTTTCCATGAGGCACCTATATTTTTGTCCTTTAATGTTTCATGTTGTTTTAAAATTTATTCATCGAGAGAATATCGTGTTGCAAAGAGATATATCCTTTTGATTTCTGTGGAAATAAAATTTTACGGAGTGTGCTCCGTACTTTGCATCTTCAGCCAGTAATCTGACGTCCGTAATTGAAACTTTTGCTTTTTCTGTCAGACCTGTATCAGACGCAATTCAATTTTGGTCATTCAATTATTTATTGTACTATGTAATTTATGTTATGTGACAATTTCTTGTTCTAAAGATATCAATGTTCCTCGTGTATGTGGGATATAAATTTACGGAGTTTGCTCCATACTTTTCGTCAGCTGCGACTTATGTGACGTTCGTAGTGTGGTATATAGGTTCGTTTTTCCCTAAGGGGTTTCCTTTTGGTTTACCGTGTGTACGCACACTGTTATGTGTACGCACCTATTCCCGCACTGTATTTTGCCTTTTTGTTTTGTTGAATTATTTTATTTTGTTGCTGTGTATCGTGCGTGTTATTGTGCATAACCGTGACGGTTATTTCTCGCCTTTTTAGACTGTGTGGCCTTTTTAATGTGGCGGCTTGTCTTTTATTCAGTTTGGTGGTTTTCCCAACATTCTATGCGTTCGCGCCCTTCAGCATGATTGGCTGAAATGCTGTAGGCATGTAGGACGCTGGGACTTGACGTTTAATTTGTTTTGTTTGCGTTCGTGCCGCGGCTTTTTTTCTCCAGCTCCTTTTCTATTGGGCTCGGTGCGTTTCCCAACGTTCTCTTTGCTGTTGCCTCTCAGCCTGATTGGCTGAGGGGCGGCGCGGCACAGAGAACATTGGGAATTGAAGTTTTTTTCCTTTGTTCACGTTCGTGGGGCTCTTGCCCCACTGGCGCCTTCAGCAACCCTGCAGTACTCTGCGGGCCGGGTTCAGGCGAGTACAGGAGGCTCGGTACGGAATAGTATGGACAGGTACAGAAACGTATAGCAAATTCCAACGGTTAACCCTTGGATTGATAGGTATAGATAATTTTTATTGAGATTTTAAAAAATTATACAATAACAAAGAAAACAAGCAAACTACATACATAAGACATACTAAAAGGAAATAAAGAAAATAGGAATAATAATATAAGCTCCAATTATAAGGAGTATCTTCTTCTCTTGCTGCTGTGACATCTGAATATAGGCAAATCATCATCATCATGACAATCTTTTAGCTATCATTAAGAGCACACAGAATCTGACCCCCTTGGGTTGCCTTGGATGGTCTGTCCATGTCTCTTGACCATCAGATACCAAAGTGGTGCTTCCTTAAAGATGCAATGCATATGGTGGCTGACTGGCTTCTTGCGCCTGCTGCCCAACACAGGAGAAACTCCCCAAATCTCGGCCCTTTTCCGACCTATCTTTCTCCCCTCTGGGGCTAGATGGTAGCTGGATCTGTGAATCAAAGAGCAGTAGAGTTAAATTGCTTGCGTTAACCATGCCCGTTCGGGCGGTCTACCTAAGAGGGACAGTTTTGGAAGCCCCAATGATTGTCCCCCGATCTTGCTAAGCGGTAATAACAATAAACTAACATCTCATTTGAGTTCCTCTTTTTATGCTGATGCCTGGTTTCAACTGCAGATTCCACAAAGCCGCTGTGATTTCTCCCTGGGAAGGTTCGATTCAAATTAGTCAGATTTTTGAAATTTATTTCTTCTGCCCATGAATGAATGTCCTCCCTCGTTGCTGTTTTATGTTGTTCAGCGAGCTTGGAGGTCGCTGTATGAAACTTTGGTTGTTGCAGCGGGCCATCTGATCACAAAGTGATGCTTCCTTAAAGACGCAATGCAGATAGTCGCCAATCCACTTCCCGCGTTTGTACCTTGGACAAGGAAGCCCTCAACAGCCTTTACCAATATAATCGCCAATCCACTTCTTGCCCCCGCGGCCCTTTTAAGTCTCCCTGTGAGAAGGCTGGGTTCACCTGGGTAGGAACTTGAAGATGGTCTCTTTTCTGCACTGAAAGCTGAACTGTTGTGGCTGTTCGATGCACAACGTCAACTGTCTGTTCTTGTCCAGCCTTTGGATAAGCAGGTTCGGCCTGATGATCTCCCTCCACTGGGCTGGGCTCAGTGCCTGGACTTGGACTTGTATAAAGAAGCTTTGCACAGCAAAATGCTTTTTTCCAGTTGGCCAAGAACCTGATCTCACTTCCCCTTCTTTGGTTTGGAAAATGCATCTTCGGCAGGACTGGGCGAGAAGGAGGCAGGCAGTGGTCAAGGGGGAAACTGGGCTCCCAGGAACTGTGCCCGTACAGTAGTCAAGCTTTAGTGGCAGCCCCGTATTTCGTCATAGGTCTAAGTCTATTTGTGAAGACCAGGCAGGAGGCCTTGCTTTGTATGCTACCATACAAATATTGGCTAGAGAAGAAGCCGTTGTACACAGTTAGTACACCTTGATGGCATGCCAGTTGTAATTTTAATGGTTTCTGCCCCTCGTGGGAACCTGTGGTGTCTTATAATAACTTAGTTTTAGTGGTCCCATTTGTAGTGCTGCTGCCCTGATGGTAAAAACAAAAGTTCAGACAGCAGAACGAACAACTTTTCTGATGAAAGGCTCTATCTACATCCTGTGATGTCTAGCAAGGCATGCATTTTGACTGAGATTCTTCCCAACAAACCTGAGGATGAGAGATATGCTGTGGATTGCTTTTAAAGAAGGAAAACAAGTTGGAACTGGCTCACTCGTTGTGCATGTTAGGTGAAAACATATTTAGGTTACCTCTGTGCATTGCTCATTTTAAGTATCATTGTGATTCTTTTTATATATATAAAAGGCCAAAGAAAGATGGCCTTGTATAGTGGCTAAAAACCTCAAACTGGGTTTGAATTTCACCCAGACCTGGTCTCGGGAGAGATCTGATGGACTAGGTGGTACCCGGGGTCCCAAACGTAATTCAGTTGAATTAAAGATGAACTCCTGGATTTAAATGTTACCTTTTGTGGCTCAAAGGTGCTTTCAGGCCCCACTCCAAAGAGAAGAAAAATCCCCAGAGTGTAAAGCTTGTTTTGTGTGTGTGGCTTCTTAAAGGTCCATGAAGAGTCAACTCTTAGTTGATAAGTTAACTGTTGCCTGACGCTGAGACCTTTCCTCCAGAAAAAAACATTTCAACATTCAACGTAGCATGCAAAAAAAAAAAAAAGAATAAGAATATTATGGCTATTTCTATGACATTACACGAAGCTAACTTTGTTCTGTGCTTCCATCTGTGCATTATGTTCTAGAAGATGTTCTGCTATGGATACGCTTGTATTCAAGGCAGTAAAGTGGAGGGTTGTTCTCTTGCCAATACCCGCAAGAATTGGGTTGGCTCTGTTCCAAAGCAGATGATGCGCACAATCTTCTTGCTGGTACTGTAAAACCCTTCATTCTTACCTTCCTCCACTTCTTCTGTGGATAATGGCTCCACCAATGTTCCTCCCCATCAACACTTCCCACCCGAACTGATCCACCACCTGTCGTCCCGTCGCCAAGAAAGCATCTGTTTGCCCCACGGACTTGGGCCTAGCCTAGCTTAGCCTCAGCGTTGAGATGCCGTCTGCTTCCAGGGAGGCTGTCATAAGGATCCGTCCCCTAGGCATGGCGATGTCACTTGGTATGGATGGTCTAGAACCACCACCACCACCCACACACACACACGGGTTCCATCGTGATGGAAATTGGCCTACCCAACCCATCTTGTTTTCCTTACAGAACCATGTTCCTCTTCTCCAGGTGGTTTTGCATCTTCCAGTCCCCTTTGATCTATCAATGAAGAATCAGCCCTTGCTATGTACCAAACCAGATGCCTATGATTACCCCCACCATCCACTCACTGCCCATGGTGTATAGCTTCTGTTCCTTCTTTGGCGATGCCTGTTCAGGAGGTCTACCTTCGAGGGACGGTTTTGACAGCCCCTCTGATAGCCCCTGATCTTGCTAAGCGGTAATAACAAAGCACTAATGGCTCATTTTAATTCTTATTTTTACGCTGATGCTTGGTTTCAACTACTGATTTCACAAAGGGAAGGTGAATCTGCTTTCCCTTTAACCATGTCCCCCACCCTTACAGAACCCAATTCCCATTCTGCAAGTGGCCTACAACCTCCGGCATGGTGCCTTGCAGTGGGAAACACATACTAATGAACCCAACCTTCCCAGGTAGAAATCAAGGTGGCTTTGTTGGTTCAGCAGATTATTTTTTTAAATCACACTCTAGTTGTTTTGAAACCACAATCAAGGGCTATCGAGTGCCAAGTCAAAAGCCTGGCTATTATGCAGTTCTATCTCAGGAGTTAATTCAAAATAGTTATTTTTGCTGTTGGATTTCTTAGCTTGTTTGTGTGTCTTCTTTGGGGTATACACAAACATTTTTTTTGACACTGCGGCATGTTTTTACCTTGCTCGGCTCCCAGAGTGACCTAAGGGGTCAGATAGATGGGTGGGATAGAAATTTAAGAAATAAATACATTCCCTGATGGATGTTTTGAAAGAATCACACAACCACAATACATTGTACTTACCTTATTTAGGCATGCATTGCCACATTTTTGAACCTACGGTAGGTGTTTGGTAGGTTGTAAAAATAGCAATGATGACAAAGAAAGAAACAGGTTACTTACCTGAAACTGTAGCTCTTTGAGGGGTCAATGGTCACTTCTTCTAGTTAGGATGGCGTGGAGACCTCTCCTATGAATGAGAGCCAGCCTGTCTATACAACAGAGATGACCACGCCAATGGTCAATTTATAGGCTGCCTTCCTCGCCTCAGCGACCCAAGGTGGCTTACATCAAATAAAACAACTTATACAATTAAAAAGTCACTGATATGTAAAAAAAAAACATAACCCCTTAATTAAAACCCCACAGGGCTAAATGAGCCAGCAAGGCTGAGATATGCTGGCAGAGCCAGGTTTTCAGAGCCTTCCTGAAGGGATACAGTTCTGCCTGGAGACGCAGCTCTGGTGGCAGGAGGTTCCAAAGAGTGGGGGCTGACACTGAGAAGGCTCTCCTCCTGGTCCCGGTAAGATGTGCATCCCTGACTGATGGGACCACCAGCAAGCTCCTATGGTCTGCCCTCGTAGGACGGGTCGAACACCTTGGGACAATGCGGTCTCTTAGATATCCTGGCCCACTGCCATGTAGGGCTTTAAAGGTCAAAACCAGCACCTTGAATTGCACCCGGAAGCATACTGTGGCAGCCAGTGCAGCTCCCATAGCAGTGGCAAGGCACGGGCATAGCGCCCACACCCCATCACCACCCGGGCAGCCGCATTCTGGACCAGCTGCAGCTTCTGGATGGTTATCAAGAGCAGCCCCATGTAGAGCGCATTACAGTAGTCCAATCTGGAGGTGACCAGAGCATAGGTGACCGTAAGCATGGAGTCCTGGTCAAGGAATGTGCGTAACTGGCAAATGACACGGGGTTGTGCAAAAGCCCTCCAACCACGACTGCCACCTGCTCTTCGAGCAGAAGTCGTGAGTCCAGGAGGATCCCGATATTACGCACCGGGTCTGTTTGGGGCAAAGTAGTCCCATCCAGCACCAAAGATGGTAGTTCCCGGGATAACGCAGGATCCCGAACCCACAGCCACTCAGTCTTGCTGGGATTCATCCAGACCCTCAATGCCTCCAAGCACCTGGTTAGGATTTCAACTGCATCCTATAATATGGAGGTAAGGGATGCCATTTTAGAAGCAAAGCTTCAGTTCAGTAGCGAGAATCCCTCGAAGGCAATCTCCAGGGTGACTAAATGTAGACCGTCTTGATGCTGAATGAGACACAGAGGTCTTGATCTCATACAGTAGGAGATTTCTTAGACATCAACACAGACCATTTTTATGCCGATGACCTTAGAAGACTTTGAATGGTGGGTGGACTCTTGGACGTTATCAGTGATTTTCTTCTACTTCCAAGTTTTTTCCTGTCTTTTGTTTTATAGTTCTAAAGTTCACTTTACTCAACCCTCTCAATAGCTTTAATAGCCTTCAAATTGAAGCCAAGCATATTTTATATGACTCCCTTTGATTATACACTCTTTTGCTTTAGTGGATGTTTAATTTAAAAAAAAAATCATTTTTGTTTTAGTGGATTTTAAGGATGCTGGAGTTGACACTCAAGAGTTGCAATATTTTGATGTTGGCAGATTGATACGCAGCAGTCAGCAGTTACAAAGCTAAACATATCTTTATTTGGTGGTATGCAATCTGAACATGTGGCGGAGGTATAGCTCCTTTTATACTGTAACAATACATTTGAATGTGGGTACACGGTAGCCCATTGGCCACTGCTGGCGTGACGTCATCAGGAGTCACGCCCTTCTTCACCAGGTATGACCGTGGCGGGAATGTTTCCCGTGGCTTGAGATAGTTGGGGAATTTGTACCATGTTCGCTGAACGCTCGCTGCTGCCCCTTGTGGTAGCTAGCTTGCGTTCTAATGCAGCTGAGATACATTGTAATCATTACAGGTTATGCGAGGTTACATTCCTTACATTGATGCAATTTCATTCATCTTACAGGCATAGTATTTCCATACACAACACCCCTCCCCCCTAGGATGAGATGAAGTCCCTCAACCATTGTGGCCTCCCGCGTGTGTGCTTGGAGCGTTCGGGTCCTTGGCTGGGTTCGGGGAAACTTGGGCTGCTCCGCCCGACTGGTTCTCACCCTACAAGGGGAGAATGAGACTCGTTAGCTATCTGCTGTGGATTCGCTGTCCTCGATGGTTCTCTTTGAGGAGTAGGGGTAAATTCTAAACCTGAGAAACCGGGGGCACCTGGGACTAAACAAAAACCCTGCTTTTCGCTCGGACGGGTGGGGGACCACTCCGCCAAAAAAAAACCCCAGTTTTGAAAATCAAAATCAAAATCAACAACCACTTCGTCATCCTCTCCCCCCCCCCGATGCTTCCAAAGGATATGGATTTGTATCATCCCCCTCCCCTCTTGGTGGGAACCGAGGATATGCATTTGTACTTGGAGAGCACTCTGTGTCTCCCCCTTGGGATAAACAGGTGGGGGAAAACCCTAACGTTGATGCATCCAACTGATTCCTTGCACCCTGTCCATCGGTGACCCGACGTCTGAGTTGGTCGGCATGCCTTCTCCAGAGTAAACCCGTGCTGGTTTCAACACTGTATGATACCGGTCCCGTTTGATCAATGACTACCCCTGGGACCCACGTTGGCCCAGAGGCCGTGTAATTTCTGCAATGGACAGGTTCCCCTACTGCAAAACTTTTGGTGCCCTCTAGTCCTATATTCCTCCCCTTGTCCTCCGCCCTGGTTGGATCCATGCAATCAAAGAGGGTCACAGGTTTCCTTTGCATGAGGATCTCAGCAGGCGAGAGCCTGGACGCAAGGGTAGTCGCTCTGTAGCAGAGTAGAAACTGGCACAGCTGTAGGTTCAAGTCCCCGGGACCCATACGCCGCAGTGTGTCTTTAGTGGTCCGCACCTGGCGTTCTACCCGGCCATTTGTGGCGGGGTGGAAGGGGGCAGAGGTGATGTGCCTAAGATAATTCCGTTCGATGAACGCCTTGAACTCAGACGACGTGAAAGTGTTGCCGTTATCGGAAACAAGCACATCGGGTAAACCGAAGCAACTAAATACCCTGCACAACTGTTTGATTGTTGCGGCTGACGAGGTGTTGGACATTGGAATGACTTCCAGCCACTTGGAGTATGAATCTACTATGAGCAGGAAAAGGGAACCCCGGAACGGGCCAGCAAAATCAATGTGCACCATGGGCCTCAGGCCGTGTCCCACTCTCTGTGTAGGAGTCAAGATTCCTCCAGTCGGGAACCCTGGCAACTGTCGCAAGTGCCCACCATGTGCTTGATATCAGCGTCAATTTGGGGCCACCAGAAATAGCTTCTGGCCAGTGCTTTAGAGTGTACGATCCCCTGGTGCTGATGTGCAATAGCTTGAGCACTTTCGAATGTAACTTTTCAGGAATGACCACCCGTTGGCCCCAGAGAAGGCAGCCCCTCTCTATGGAGAGCTCAACCCTCCGTCTGAAAAATGCTTTGAACTCTTCCGCGGGGGGAGTCGTGGGCCACCCTTTCTTAACCCAGGAACTGACTAGGGACAGGGCTTTGTCCGCTGCTGTGGCTGTGGCGAGGTCTACGGGTACTATGGGGGGTGAGTCGAGAGACTCAATCAGCAGGACCTGGTGCTCCTGTTCTACCTCGCAATTGGGGTCTCCCAGCTGTGGAAGGGGGGACCGGGAAAGCGCATCCGCATGGAAGATCTCCGTCCTCGGGCGGTGGACCAGCGCGAATTGGTAGGCATTGAGGAAGATGGCCCGTTGTAGCATTCTGGGAGACAGAATCCCTGGTGTGGGCTTGCCCATGGTGAAAATCCTCAAAAGAGGCTTGTGGTTGGTCATGATAGTGAACTGTCAACCATACAGGAAATCGTGGAACTTCTTCGTCCCCGCTATTATGGCTAGGGCTTCTCTATCTGTTTGCGCGTAATTGCACTCTGCCTTTGAAAGTGACCTGGAATAAAAGGCAACCGGGGCTTTCCGCCCATTTTCTAACACGTGGCACAGCACGGCCCCCACCCCCACTGGTGAGGCATCACAGACCAGAACTACAGGTTTCCTCGGGTCGAAATGGGTCAGAACAGCATCTGAGGACAGGAGCCTCTTGAGCTCTTTGAACGCTTTTTCCTGGGTATCTCCCCACCGCCAAACCGCGTCTTTCTTTAATAATCCATGCAGTGGCTCTGCGATGGATGCTTTCCTTGGCAAGAAGGAATGGTAAAAATTTAGGAGCCCTAGAAATGACTGCAGCTCCGGTTTCGCGGTGGGGCGAGGGGCATTTTGAACAGCCGCAACCTTTGACTCGTAGGGCTTAATACTATCAGGGGTTATCTTGAACCCAAGAAACTCAACCTCCCTCGCAAAAAACACACATTAGTCCCTTCTCAACCTC
The DNA here is from genome assembly GCA_035047305.1 of Bradypodion pumilum. NCBI lineage: Eukaryota > Metazoa > Chordata > Lepidosauria > Squamata > Chamaeleonidae > Bradypodion > Bradypodion pumilum. Next base: position 10,875,343 of record JAWDJD010000018.1, read on the forward strand.
AGTCCCGTTTTCTTGAATGCTGTTAGGACCTTGTCTAGCCTTTTCGCTAGTTCTGATTCGCTCCCCCCAGTAATCAAAACATCGTCGAAGTAGGGGAGAACACCTGGGAGCCCCTTTAAAAGGCGTTCCACGAGGGACTGGAAAATCCTGGGAGCCGAATTCACGCTGAACTGTAGGCGCGTTACCTTGAATGCACCTTTGTGCGTGATGATGGTTTGCGCAGCGGCAGCAGCTGGAGTTACAGTGAGCTGCTGGTACGCCTGCGCCAAATCTAGCTTAGCAAAACATTTACCCCCCGTGTAAAGTGGCTAGTAAATGGCTAACTACCGGCACCAGATACGCATCGGGCCGAATGGCCTTGTTAATTGTACACTTATAATCAGCACAAATCCTAACCTCCCCATTAGATTTCAATGCTGTAACAATTGGAGTTTCCCACTCTGCAGAATCCACTGGAACCAAAATCCCCTGACCCACCAATTTGTCCAATTCCACCTCAATCTTGTCCTTGAGGGCGAAGGCAACTCTTCTTGGCTTGAGCCGTATGGGTCGGATTTCTGGGTCCAAGTCAAACGAAACTGGAGGTACCCTGTACTTCCCGAGCCCCTTTTTTAAAACCACCGGGTGTACATCGCACACAACTCGTGTTGGGTCAGTCTCGATGGCGTTTATGCCAGACAGTTTGATTCCCAGGGGGGCAAACCACTGCGTCCCCAGGAGGCAACAAGACCCTTGTTTAAGAACTACTAGGGGCAGTTTCTCCGTGAACCTTTTGAACTTCACCGTGAAGTTTCCCACCCTCAACACCGGGATCCCATAACCCTGTACGTCCCGTAAATTCGACTTCAAGGCCCTCAATTTGGGCTGCGCCTTGGGCGGAATGTGCAGGAACTCCTTCTGTGAGAGGATGGAGTAGGACGACCCCGAGTCTATTTCCATCCTAACTGGGACCCCTTGTAACAGTACCTCAACAAAAAAATGCCGGTGATCCAGGGACACGCGGTTCACCGCCGGCGCGTCGTCGTCATCGGAGACCTTGCCGATCCCGGCCGCCTTCCGTCGAGGTCGTTCTGCTGAGCTCTTGCCCCTCCGTTCACCATCGCCTGCACACCTTGGTGATGTGGCCTCGCCGCCTGCAGTTGTGGCACTCCGCTTTCCGAAAAGGGCACCTTCTCCGCTCATGAGATGCTCCACAGCCATCGCATCGGTGGCTCCCTTTCGAGCGAGTGTGGCTCTCTGCTGACTTTTTCTGCACTTTTTGGACATCGTCGTCTTCGCTGGAGCCTGAACCCACGGTTGCAGAGGCCTCCGATGAGGATATCGGACTCTTCGGGGGCTGCGGTGTACGCCAGGCCGCCTTCACCACGACTGCTGGCCCTTCAAGAGCTGGGGGTCGTGCCTTAAACATCTTGACCCCGCTCCTCGCTGCCTCAGCCGCCTGAGCTTCCTTCATCACGTCTTGGAGCGTCAGGTCGCGGCCCCAGGTCATTAGTTTTCTCTGGGTCTCCTCATCCCGTAGACCGCAGAGTAGCCGGTCTCTGAGGGTTATCTCCAAAGTTTCCCAGTCGCACGGGCCTTCCGCCAGTCGCAGGGCCGCCGCGTATTCAGCCACGGACTCTCCCGGTTGCTGGTCTCTCCTCAGGAACACTGCCCAGGCCGGAAAAATGGACACCGTTGGCTGGAAATGTTCCCGCAGCGTCGTCAGGATCTGTTTGAGTGGAACCGTCTCCACCTTCCTCAGTGCCAGCAGGTTTACCAGGAGCTCTAGCGTGGGGAACCCCACGCTTGTGAGGAGATGCAACCGCTTCTTTCCCTCGTCAGTGATGTCGGCAACGTCCATTGCATGCCGAAAATGCATTTCAAACAACCCCCATTTTCTGGGGTGCTTGATGTCGAATAGAGGTACATGTACCTTCTGGGATGCCATATCCCACCTTCGTCGCCAATTTGATGTTGGCAGATTGATACGCAGCAGTCAGCAGTTAAAAAGCTAAACACATCTTTATTGGGTAGTATGCAATCTGAACATGTGGTAATGGCGGAGGTATAGCTCCTTTTATACTGTAACAATACATTTGAATGTGGTACACGGTAACCCATTGGCCACCGCTGGCGTGATGTCATCAGGAGTCATGCCCTTCTTCACCAGGTGGCGGGAATGTTTCCCGCGGCTTGAGATAGTTGGGGAATGTGTACCATGTGATCTGAACGCTCGCTGCTGCCCCTTGTGGTAGCTAGCTCACGTTCTAATGCAGCTGAGATTCCTTACATTGACACAATTTCATTCATTTTACAGGCATAGTATTTCCATGCACAACAGCTAAAGAGGTGAAATAAGCCAGGCTTGAAAGAAATTCCTTTCCCCATCTTCTTCCGTTGCCTCCCTTAAGATATCCCACCCATGAAGTTGTATGGGTTGTGTGATGAGTCAGTGAGGTTGTTACAAAGTTAATGAGTAAATACATTCCTACCAGGGGCCTGTTATTTTATTTATTTATTTTTATTTTTTCATACTTCTATTGCAGCCCAACTTGACATCCAACGACTCTGGGCGGCTTAAAGAAATAGAGAATATCAAAACCACTAAAAACAAATAAAATCCCATTAAAAACACATAAAACCCCATTAAAACCTCACCCGCGCTCATAAAAAGAGAGAGAATTCTCAGCTATTAAACCAGCCAGCAGGTGGGGGTCACCCCTCCATCGGCGCCCCACACCTGCCCCGCCAGCCAGGTTTTCAGTTCTTTCCTGAAGGGCAGCAACTCCGTCTGGAGCCGTAACTCTGTTGGCAGGAGGTTCCAAAGGGCTGGGGCAGAGAGACAAGACCCTCTAGCTGAAGGTACAACTAGAAAGCCCCTCCGGTCCAGTCTGGTTGGACGGATGGATGATCTTGGGACGACGCGGTCTCTTAGGTACCCTGGCCCACTACCATGTAGGGCTTTAAAGGTAATAACCAGCACCTTGAATTACACCCGGAGGCACACCAGTACCCAATGCAGCTCCCGCAGCAGGGGTGAGGCATGGGTATAGTGCCCACCCACCCCCATCACCACCCGGGCAGCCTGATTGTGTTTATCTAATCTGTCCCTGGTCCAGGACATGGTGTCTATGTGAATGTATTAAACAAAGCATAAGAATAAAGACTAGTGTTAAAGAGATTACATACAAGAATAATATAACTTCTATGTGCTTAAGTGTATAGGCTAACATATGTAAGATAACATAGGTATAAACTTGCTATTATATAAAGCTATGGTTATATGTATAGTATATCTAAAAATATTGTAGGTTATTGTCTCTAAGGATATATGCTAGTAAGGCATCTCTAAAGGTAAATGCAATAAGGATAGACACAATATATGTGTTACATGCAGTATTTTTCTGTGTAACTTAGATATGTTTATTTATCTTAACCAGAAAAGCAGGAAACTGCCTTATAACTGCACTCAGGGTCAAAACACACATTTAGAGAAATCCATGTCTAGAAGGAGTGCTCCCTCCAGTGGCAAAAAAAGGTATAATTATGAAACTGGGCCAAATTATATATTGAGTCAAATACCTACAGTATTTCATCTTCTTTTAAACCTTATTCCTCCAATCAGGCAAATGTGTCCGCACTTATACGACTGAGACATACAAAAGCCAGCAGCAAAAATGAAGCAAGCTAATTTGCCGAAAGCAAACATCTTAGAATAAACGACCTTTTTTTTCTCCTTGGTGCCCAACTCTTTAAAAGAGATATAAATTCGTCTAGTGATGTCTTTAGTTTCAGTCTCGCTAGATAAGAACCAAGTAGATTAAAGTTGATTTGGAGAAAATGAAAAAGCAGGAAAAATAATGCGTTTATCTCCTTTTCCTCCCTTTCCAATTACAGATTTTCAGAGGTCTCAAGTGAGTTGCAACCTCTTTGAAAACTTAAACATATAGAGTTGTAAAACAAAAACAGTACTATAATCACATCTAACATTTATACTAAAAATAATAATAATTTCTTGGTGGTAACATAAACCAGATTAAGGAAATAAACCTGGCAATTAAAAAGGTATGACAGTGAAAACATAGGATTTTTATTAAACCCCGTATTCTATTTCGGGACCTAATTTTGGTCGCGACCTGCCTGCCGCAGTGGTAAAAGTGACGAGTCGCAGAGGCTCGATGAGACGGTTGTGTCCTTTATTTTACAGCTCGTATTTATCATAAAGCCCAGCTATATCTTGAATCAGCAATTCTAGTGTCTAACAAAGGAACTGCAGTTACATGACCAATCTCTATCGTATTACACTGACGTGTCTTCAGATAAAAAAATGCCGGGCGTTGGATAGCCAGGGAGTTAGTACAGAAGGTACAAAAAGAGATACATATGTTCAGGGTATGCTAAATAACCATGATTATAAATTTAAGGCGATCATGGAGTCTAACTAATAGATCATTACTACACAAATCAATACATCATCACTACAAATTTTGACCACACAGTTCTTTATAGCATAAAACGACCAGCGAAGTATTTAGACGTCCACGTCTCCCCCATTTCCCAGGTTTTTTTTAACCACCTAAAGCCCGTGGGCCAGATCCAGCCCACAGTGCCATTTCATGTGCCCCCCCCCCACCCCTCCAAGGGCATTTGAGAAACAAAATGGCCACCCTTTGAAGCTGTTGAAACAAAATGGCCACCGCATCATGCAGGCAGGGCAAAATGGCCGTCCGGCCCTCAAAGCTGACTGAGAGCGCGTGACCTGGGCCCTGGCTTGAAAAGGTTGGGAAGTCCTGACCGAGCATGATGAAGAGCTCTAGGGAACCTGAAAGCTTACATATTTTGTGTGTTCTTTTACCGTTTGTCCTCAAAAAGGAGTCACCCATCTGCAGATTATTATTGTTTTAAGAGCCCTCGGGATTAAACTGCTGTACTGCAGCCAAAACTGCTGGTGTTGTGAGTTCGATCCTGACAGAGACCAAGGTTGACTCAGCCACTTCCATTCTTCCAAGGTTGGGAAAAATGAGTCCCCAGCATGTTGTTGAAGGCAAAAATGCGACTTATCTTGTGAAGCGCCTAGATAATGCACTAAAGCGCTATCGGGTGGTATTGAAGTGTAATTGCTAATTGCTATTATTTGTTTGACACACGAGCAAACCTAGCTGGATGCAAAGAAAGAGACCTGAATTGAAGAATTATACTTTGGCTATTATTATTATTATTGTTGTTGTTGTTAATAATAATAATAAATTAAATAATAATAATAATAGTAGGATATTCATTATAGCAGGAGTTCCCAACCTTTTCAAGTGGGGGGCCAGGTCACACTCAGTTAGCTACGAGGGCTGGATGGCCATTTTGCTCTGCCTGCATGGTGGGGGTGGCCATTTTGTCCCAACAGCTTCAATGGGGTGCCCATTTTGTTTCTCAAATGCCCTTGGAGGGGTGGCCACGTAAAATGGCACCATGGGCCCCAGGTCTTAGGTTGGGAATCCCTGCATTATAGTGTAGCGAATAGAGTGATTGACTAGGACTCTGGTGAACCGGGTTCAAATCCCTGCTCAGCCCTGGGAAACCTACTGGGGGAATAGAACTGGTGAGACCACTCCTTGGAAATCCCACTTCCCTTGAAAGCCCTGCTAGAGTCCATTCCAATTTGATGGCACCTAATAAAAACCAAGAATATAATAGTGGGTGGCTAAGATGCTGACTGGGAGGCAGGTCAGCAGTTCGATTCCCGAGTACTGCAGGATGGAATGAGCGCCCGTCTTTGTCCCAGCTCCTGCCAACCTAGCAGTTCGAAAGCAAGAAATTGCAAGTAGAGAAATAGGGACCACTTTGGTGGGAAGGTAGCAGCATTCCGTGTCTAGTCATGCCTGCCACATGATCATGGGAATGTCTGCAGAAGCAGACAGTGCTGGCTCTTCGGCATTGAAACAGAGAGGAGCACTGAACCCTAGAGTCGGATACAACTGAAAAGTCCAGGGAAAAGAACAATTTTCTGGGATGACATCTCTAGAATCCCAGCTCTGGTTACATGGAAATCTGTCCAGGTTTGGACACAATCCGGGACGGCACCTTGTTCTCTTCAAAGCTCACTGAAATGTGCAAGAGCTGGAAAACGGGGCTAGTAACATGGATGTCGGTCATGTAGACAGAAAGCAGGGTAATTTCCTCCCGGATTGAGTCCAGGGAGACTTAGTTTGTGATCGAAAAGTTGGGGTGTCTTTTGTATCTTGCCATCAAAGTTGGGGTGCCAGGTTTCTTTGAGAGCGTCTGCCTCTTGATTCCCTATTCTACCCCAAAATTTCAATATTTATCTCTTCCCAACCCAGTTTTCCCATTCTGTAAACAGAGATCGAGCCGCTTATAAATGAGGCACGTCAGTCGATGCTAAAATTTTGCAACAGGCCTCGTATTCCACTTGCCGGAGACGGGGTGGCAACGCGCATACAGTACATCCCCAATTCAGATAATTCCCGAGAGCAGAAGCGGACCGCTGTTGGGTCTTCGGTTTAAGGGATGTGAACTCGTTTCCCGATGCTAAGAAAGACCTTGGGGCAGCCTGGGGTTCCTCGTGAGTTACCAGCGCTGACGCCTCCAATAGAACGCAGCCTGGAAAAGGAGAAACCAAAGTTGACAAATAATTTCACCTTTCCTTGTGTATTTCAGAACTCCTTCCATGGGGCAAACTTAAGTTTGGACAGAAGAAAACGTACTTTGCACGTGCTCAGAGAAGACTCCCATGATTATAATGCTTGTGTCATAGAGTTCTGAGCACCCCGACAGATTATATTGGAGGATTGGGTCTTAATTCAACAACCTTAGAGGACCGGGGGCCAACTGCAAACTTTAAGGATTTGTGGCTTAGTGGTTAAGACGCTGAACTTGATGACAGGGAGGTCAGCAGTGCTGCATGATAGAGTGAGAGTCTGCCTCTGTCCCAGCTTCTGCCAACCTAGCAGTTCAAAAGCTAGAAACTGCAAATAGATAAATAGGTATCACTTTGGTGGGAAGGTAAACAGCGTTCTGTGTACTTCAGCGTCTAGTGATGCCTGCCATATGACCACGCTGGCTCTTTGGCTATAAACAGAGATGACCTTTGCCCTTGACCTAACCCAAGTTAGGAGAGACAATTCAGTTTTTTATTTGCCTCGTCCGGCAAAGAGAGAAAAAGAAAAGTTTGGAAATTTGAAAGATAACGGACAAGAAAGATCTGAAGAACTGAAAGTAAAAGCCTAGCGTTTAAATAACAAGGGTCCCAATAATAATAATAATAATAATAATAATAATAATAATAATAATAATAATAATAATAATAATAATAATAATAATAATAATAATAATAATAATAATAATAATAATAATTTTGTGTCAGAAATTATTCTGGATTGAAAGGATTTTTCCTGAAGAAACTCCACTCGGGATGCCCAAAAGAGGCTCCTTTCATGTCCCCAAGATCTTTTCCTACTGAAGTGGTCCCTATTTATCTGCTTGTAATGTCTTCCTTTCAGTCTGCTAGGTTGGCAGGAGCTGGGACAGAGACTGCAGCTCAATCCGTCATGCAGTACCCGAGTCTCGAACTGGCGACTTGCTGGCCTTCCAGCTAACAAGGTGAGCGTCTTAACCACCGAGCCACTGTAGCCACCATGATTAATCCTACTTTTATTGGGAGAAGCAAAACTCCAGAACCTCTGAGTAACAGAGATGAAAAGCCCTTAGCGCAGAGCATGGAACTGAAGCGTTGATTTAACATGCACATACTAACATGGCTATTTTTACATTATTTTACACTTGTGTTGAGTAAGGCGGGATATACATTTAATAAATAATAAATAATTATCAAGAACGTGAGACTAAAGTTTAACATTTCTAAAAGTCTGCTTTGCTTTGATGTCACTTTAAAAAAAAACGTTTTGTACACTAAAGCACATTCCTGCTGCCGCATGCAAGGGCCACTGGCTAATGCGTGAAAATGCCACGCATGGGTTCTTTCCAACCTCTGGATCAGTGGGGCAAAAGGGTGCAGAAGCGAAGAAAGGTGTTCCTTACATGGAGTCGCCCTTTGTCATCTGTGGTTGGTCTGCAGGATTCGAAGGAGCATCGTATGGACCTCCTCGTCCATGAAACCCTGAATTGGAGAAACAAAGATTCCCCCAAAGGCAAAGTTCAAAGCCCGGATCATCCACATGATTATCTTCACAAGGATTTTAATTCTGCTTGAATTTATATCCTGCCCAGGGACTGCGGTGGCTTGGTGCGGGAGTTCTCAACCTTTTAAAAGCTGGGGGCCATTGGGTCACGCTCCCTCAGACAGCTTCGGGAGCCATCCGAATGGCCATTTTGACCTTCCTTCACCACATGGCACTTCCTGGTGTGGTGGAGGCGGGGGGGGGCACATGAAATGGGGCTGTGGGCCACATCTGGCCCATGGGCTGCAGGTTGAGAATCCCTGGCTTAGTGGTTAAGATGCTGAATTTGAAGACTGGAAGGTCAGAGTTCGAGACCGGAGTACCGCGTGACGGAGTGAGCTCCCGTCCTCTGTCCCAGCTCCTGTCAACCTAGCAGTTCAAAAGCAAGACATTGCAACTAGATTAACAGGGACCACTTCAGTGGGAAGGTAAACAGCATTCTGTGCACTCCGGTGTCTAGTCATGCCTGCCACATGGCCACGGAAACATCTGCGGACGCAGACAGCATTGGCTCTTTGGCTATAAACAGAGATGAGCACTGAACCCTAGAGTCGGACATGTCTGGCTTGCGAACAAGGGTGACCTTTACCTATATGGACGTTTTAAGAGAATTTTATAGTATTTTGTTTAAATTACTATTGGTATGGATTTTAACTGATGTTGTGAGCTACCTTGGTGAAAAAAGCGGTTATATAAATCCAATAAATAAATAAATAAATAAAATAACCTGCACATCTAACTTGTAAAATTACTCTGGGCGATGACTAAGTATGGATTGTGAAAGCTGGACAGTAAAGAAAGCTGGTAGAGCGAAATTGATTCTCTCGGAATGCGGTGCCAGATAAGAGCTCCGTAGATACCTTGGATGGCGAGAAAGACGACCGAAAGTCAAGTTGAGGCTATCTGACTTTGGGCACGTCGTGAGAAGGCGAGACTCCCTGTATATAGTTTGTGAATACACACTATTGGGTTATGCGCCTGAGCAGAACATCAATCGGAGGCTCTAAAGCTCATTGGTCAAAGGTTTTGGCGGTAAGACCGGCCACCGCACCGCCCACCCTTAGGCGCCAGTCCGCCATTTTACCTCAGTTCCATACTTAAGCCAGGCAAAGGATAAACCAAATGATCTCATCCGTGCTGCTCAAGAGGGGTGGCAGGGTGGGTAGTGTGTATTCACAAACTATATACTCGAAGAACGAAAGTTATCACAGGTAAGTGAAACCCAACTTTCTCCTTCGTATAGTTTGTGAATCCCCACTATTGGGAGATTAGCAAGCTCACACTTACTTGGTCGGTGGGCAGTCGGATGAGACGAATCCATAGGAAGAAAACACGTTAAACAGGCAGGATGGACCCTCATGGACGAGGAGCCTGGAGCCCTCTGGCAAGGACGACACAACCAAGTCTGGCATCCGCAGTGGCTCTGGTGTCCATCCGGTAGTGCTGGACAAACATAGAAGGTCTGGACCAAGTAGCAGCCTTACAGATGTCCTCTAGCAGAGTGGCCTCCAAAAAGGCAGTGGAAGTAGCAACCACTCTCGTGGAATGCACCCTGACGTGTGGAGGAGGAGGCAAGGAGGCAGTCTCGTAGGCGAGATAAATGGTAGATATAATCCATTTGGAGAACCTCTGAGAAGTGATGGGTTCACATTTGGACTTTCCCCCATAGGCAACAAAAAGACGCTGCTATGACTTACGGAACTCACGGGCCCTGCTGATGTAAAACAATAAAGCTCGTTTCACATCAAGCGTGTGCCAAGTCCTTTCTTGAACATTGCTGGGGTTTGGAAAGAAAGTTGGTAAAGATATAGTCTGAGCCAGGTGAAACTGTGAGACAACCTTCGGTAAGAAAGTAATGTCAGCATGGACCACCACGCGGTCATTGTAGAACTTGGTAAACGGGGCGTCCGCCCAAAGAGCAACCAGCTCACCAGCATGTCTAGCGGACATGATAGCCACAAGAAATGCAGTCTTCCAGGTGAAGAGACGGGTGTCCGCAGTAGCCATCGGCTCGAAAGGAGCTTTAGTGAAGGCATTCAAGACAGTAGATAGCGACCATTGCGCAGTCGAAGTCTTAATAGGAGGGAAAGTGTTGCGTAGACCTTTGAGGAAACGCTTCACCGTTTGGTCGCGGAAGGCACCAGAGGCAGGTGATCCAGCTGGAGAGTGGGCCACTACTGCTGCCAGATGGACCCTGATGGAGGCAAGGCTTAGACCTGACTCCGCCAAATGGAGGAGGTATGCCATGATGTCTTGCAGACCAGCTCTGAGTGGAGACACGTGTTGAGTATCCAGGAAGGCACGAAATCGCCTGTACTTGGAGGCATAGGACTTCCTCGTAGAGGGGCGTCATGCTAGTTCCAAGATCCTGGATAATCTGGGGTTATCCTCCATGCGGTTAGGTGAAGACTGGGCAAGTCCGAGTGGAGAAGTTGTCCCCTACCAAGGCTGACACGGCCACGCTGGAGCAATGAGGATCACGTGCGCCCGTTGTTGGTACATCCTCGTTAGAACCTTCTGAATTAGTGGAAACGGGAGGAACACATAGAGATAGTCCAGATCCCACCGTTTCATGAAGGCGTCCCCTTCGGAGTTATGTCCGATGCCCAACCTGGAGCAGTACCTAGGACACTTGTGGTTGGAGTCCAATGCAAAAAGGTCGATGCTCGGGGTCCCCCACGACTTGCAAAGGGAGTGAAAGACTACGTTGTCCAGTTCCCACTTGTGAGTTGTCGAGATGAGGCTAGCACATTTAGTTTGCCCTGGATGTGGACTCTAATTGGAAAGATGTGTCATTCGAAACACCATTCCCAGAGTTGCACCGCAAGATAAAGCAATGTAGTGGATCTCGTCCCCCCTTGATTGTTCAGATATGCAATCACGGTGGTATTGTCCGAAGCAATCTGGACCGCCTTGCCTGACAGCAACATCTCAAAGGACCGCATGGCCTTCCATATGGCAAGCAACTCTAGATAGTTGATGTGATGTACCATCTCGTCCTGTGACCAGGTGTTGCTGACCCTCAGAGTCCCGCAAGCAGCTCCCCATCCGAGGTTGCTTACGTCGGTCAAAATCTGAAGAGATGGCTGTGGGGGGTAGAATGCTTGCCCGGGGCTATGTTGAGAGGTGTGGTCCACCACACAAGCTGGTCCACCAGTTCCGGAGACAGAAACAACCATTTGGACTGACTCTCCGTGCGGGGATTGAACTCGTGGAGAAGCCAAGACTGCAGAGACCGGAACTTCAGTTTGGCGTGAGGAACCACTGCCGTGGTGGATGCCATTAAGCCCAGGAGTCGTTGAGCCTTCTTTGCTTGGACGAAGGGTTTTGTACAGAAGTCGCTTACTACTTGTGCAATGTCCAGTAAGCGTTTTTGTGGGGCAAATGCCCTGACTGCAAGTGAGTCCAGAATCACTCCAATGTATTCCACTCGCTGGGAAGGATCCAACTTCGACTTGGTGAAGTTGATCCTAAGGCCAAGACTCTCCATGAGATGTACTCAGTGTCCCGAATGCCTGACGATCTGGTAGGGTAGACTATCAACCAGTCGTCGATGTACGGGAAGGCCCTGATCCCCTTCTGGCAGAGGAAAGCAGCAACCGGAGCCATGCACTTGGTGAAGACTCATGGTGCCGTGGCCAGACCAAATGGTCGGCAATGGTACTGGTACACAGAGTCCCCTATCCTGAAGCGGAGAAACTGTCTGTGTTCCTTGAGGAGGCCGACGTGGAAGTAAGCGTCCTTGAGGTCTATCACCGTAAACCAGACCCGTTTGTTGATGAGGGGAAGGACGGTTTGGAGTGTCACCATCTGGAACTTCCTGGTGTGGATGAACTTGTTGAGACACCGTAAGTCCAGAATCGGGCAGAGGCCTCCGTCTTTCTTCTGGACAACAAAGTACCTCGAGTAGAAACCGTTGTTCCAATCGGTTGGTGGTACCAATTCGATGGCCCTTTTGGAGAGAAGGGTAGCAACCTCTTCCTCCAGATGAAGAGACAGGGTGGTGAAATGGAGCTTTCCTACCCAAGGCATCTGGTCAAACTCGATGGCGTAACCAGTGGACAAGATCTTCAAGACCCACTGGTCGTTCGTGATGCCGGACCACACCTTGAGGAAGTTCCAAAGGGGGAGTTACAGGAGGTGGAGTGAGAGAGTCTTGGCCAGAGGGAAGTCAAACACGAGACTTTGACTTGCCCTCGTTGCGTTTTCCCTGTCCGTAAGGCTGAAAACGTTGTCTCCCATGTTGTCGTCAGGGACAATAAAAACCAGGCTTGGACCAGCAGATCCACCCTGTTGCTGTTGTTGCTGCGGGTTGCCGCGATAGCGGTTCGTGAACGGCTAAAATCTGGACATCGCAGGCTGAGAGGAAGCAGTGAGGCCCAAGAACTTAGCAGTCGAGTTGGTCTGCCTCAACTCGTTTAAAACCTTGTCCGTGTCTTGGCCAAACAGACCCTGACCATCAAATGTTAACTCCTCAATGAGCTTCTTCATTGAGTCATCTAAGGTAGTTCCCCGAAGCCAAGCATACCGCCGCAGGAGGATATCTGAAGACATGTCCTTGGCTGCATAGTCATTTATATGATGTGCCATCCGCATTTGCTGCTCCACCAGGAAATCTCCCTCACATAAACTATCGAGTTCCTTTTGGAGATCCGCTGGTAGCTTGGCGGCAAGCATCTTGGCTCATTCCCAAAGATGGGATTGGTAGAGGCCCATAGCTGCCGAATAGTTTGCGGCCCGGAGGAACAGCGATCCATTGGCATAGAACTTACGGCCTACTGCATCGAGCTTCTTCCCCTCAGGCGTTGACGGTACCGGGAAACCTCTGACTGCCGTCTTATGCTGAAAGGCTTTCACTACCAAGGAATTTGGTAGGGGATGAGCCTGTAAATACTCTACGTCCTCGTCCATGACTCGGTACATCCCATCGAGCCTGGACGAAATGGAGTGGGCCAAGATGGGCTTCTTCCATGTAGCCTTGGCAGAAGTCAGCATGGAAGGAAGCATGGTGATGTGGATGGGACGGATGGATTTCTTGCCCAGTTTGGCCGTCATCTGGTCCTCACCTTCCAATGGTGGTAGGTTGACCCGTATTTTGAGGGCAGCTCCCAAACGGGTGAGCATGGCTGTGAGGGATTTCTGATCCTCCCCTCTTGGCGGATCAACAGCGCCAATGACTTGGTTGGGCGTCTTATCCGCGTCCACATCCCCCTCCTCCTCCTCCGAAGGCGAGCTGGAATCATCGGAAGATGAGGGGGGACTCTGGAAGTCACATCAGGGCCTGGGCGCTCATCGCTTCAACGTCTGGGCCATGCCAATCCGGTATGGCCGGGCCAACGGAGCGACTGCTCGACCCTCGAGAGGGCGGCGGAGCGACAGCAGGGTCAGAATCCCTGGGGCGTGCGGTGGTCGGTCCCGGAGCCGCAGGCGCCGCAGGAATGGTGGCCTTAAACTGTTCGTCAAAGAATTTTGCCACAACCTCAAACATCATCTTGAAGAGGTCCATCTGGCTTGCAGAGACAGTAGCTGTAGGCGACGAAACTGTGGGAGGCGATACGGTGTCTAAAACAGTGGGAGGCGAAACGGTGGCTGAAATGGTGGCTGCAAGAGCGGCAACTGGAGGAGTTTGCGGTGTCTGAGCCACTGGAAATTGCTGCGCGTGGTACGACCCCTCTCACCCGATGGAGGTGACGGTGAAAGACGCACAGGGCGTGCGGTTGCACCAGCCTGGTGTGCTTTGTTTGGTGACTCGAAGAGGAACGGCCACCCCAGACGGAGGACCCAGGAGAGGGACACCTCGCCACGGAGAAAGGTAGAGAAGGCTGGAGAGAAATTGGCGGACGAGGGGTAGAGGGCAAGGAACGGCGAGCCTCACCCCTGTGCTTTTTCTTTTTATCCCCATTTTTGTCCTTCTTCTTCTTGTGGATCAGGTTAGAAGAAGAAGACTTGGGAGCCCTCTCAGGCGCAAGGCCACTTGTAGAGGCGGTCACACAGACCGCTGGAGCCAGGGCGAGCTCCATGAGGTGCGCCTTGAGTCGGTTGCTCCTGTTTTGAACCGCAAGGCGCGTAAAATTTTTGCAGTACACACAAGACTGGCTCTGGTGCGACTCTCCTAACAAAACAGGCACTGTCTGTGCCCATCTGAAGCCGGGAACGTCTTGTGGCAAGAAGTACACTGCTTGAAAGCCGCTGAGGCCATGAAAAATTCCTCCGAAGAAGGAAACTAGAACGGAGAAGATTCAAGAAGAATGCCCCGAAGGGTAGGCCTACCGCCACCCCCTTGAGGGGGGAAATGGCGACCTCTGCGAAAAGTGACTGAGTCCTACAAGAAGAAACAGCACTGGGGTGGCAATCCTGTCCTAGGGACAAGATCACCGAGAAAAAATTGTAGTAGAAATAGGTCTTTTCCGAAGAATCGACAAGAAAAATTGAGGAAGCTTTCAACGATTGTCCTGCTGCTGAGGCGGAAAGAAGAGAACTGAGGTAAAATGGCGAACTGGTGCCTAAGGGTGGGCTGTCTTACCGCCAAAACTTTTGACCAATCAACTTGAAAGCCTCCGATCCATGTTCTGAGCAGGCGCATAACCCAATAGTGGGGATTCACAAACTATACGAAGAACTTTTTTTTATCCACATCTAAATTTATTTTTTCCAGATCTGTCAGCAAAACAGTACTTGACCCCAGTTTAATTCTCATTCCCAAAATATTACAAATCTCCTTCTCAATTCCCCCCAAAGTCTTTTACCACATTACAACTCCACCACATATGTTCCCATTGTATCCATACATCTCCAACACATTTTACTTTTGTTTTTATCCATCTAGTGTAGCCTCAACTGGGGTCAAGTGCCATCTCCATAACAATTTATAATTATGTTCTTTTATTCTGACTGACATGGTTCTCATAATCCTTTTCCCCCATTTATTTCTCCATTCCATTTTTGTGATGTTAACATTCAAGTCCTGCTCCCAATTCTTGTGAATTGCCTTCTTTATTCAATATCTTATAGATCCTACCCACAATGCCCTTCATTCCTATTTCTCCCTTTCTTATCTTTAATACCAAATCCTCAAATTCAGTCCTACTCCTTTCCAAACTGGTTTTCCTCAAATACTTACTGTTCCACTTATTCACTAGTGCAATCTGAAATCAGTTCAACCTCAATTGCGTATATACTTCTAGTTTATTCTCTCTATCTTCACAAACCCGTATCCAGTCTTTCAACGAGGAAATTTCACTTCTAGAAAAAAAATTCCTTCACCCTCTTGTCTATTTTATCGGAAAGTTTTTCATATCCTCCATTTCTATAATCGGAGAGATATCTGGGGCTAAATTCTTCTTTACCTACTTCCATACTTCCATCATTGTTTTTACAATTTTATTTTTAATTATTATTTTACCTACCTCTTTATCTAAGAATACTGCTTTACCAATTTGAGCTAATTCTTTCATCTCAATGTCCTCCCATATCACCATTTCCCTCATCAGGACCTTCACAATATTTTTGACCTGAAAAGCTCTATAATAATTTTTAACATTCGGCAGCCCCAATCCTCCTTCTTTCTGGGTTAAGTACCACAAATTCTTTGCAATTCTAGATTTCCCCCCACTGTTACAATAATTGTTTAGTATATTTTGAAACTCCTTAATTTATTTATCCTTAAATTGGATTGGCAGGTCATCAAACAAATAGTTAAGCCTCGGTAGTAAAGTAGTTTCTTTGAGTTCTTGATTCCCAAGGCAGAGCGAAGGAATTCAGCCTTCAAGGCAGGTGTCATAACAAGCTGAAGACTGTGGGAACTGAACTAATATGATAGACATTGTATGCTGTGCTGTGATTGGGTGAAACCCTGGAGGAGGAGGGATGAGTAAAATAAATTTCATGTCAGAAATGACTCTGGGTTGAAAGGACTGTTGCTGGAGAAACTCCGCTCAGGGGACACTCGAAAGACGCTCCTTTCATGTCCCCAAGATCCGTTGTGCAGCATTCGGGTATCGAACACTGACCTGCCAGCCTCCAAGCTCAGTTTCTTAACCACTAAGCCACCGCAGTGCTGCAGGGATGAGTAGAAAAATGTGTTTTGATATTATGGGAACGTTGGAAGAAGAGTGAAGATTTTCGTCAGGTTTTTGGTTTGCTTACCTTGATGGGGAGTTTGTGAGTAAAAGCTAGCAAAATGTAGTCATTGTGTTATTGGCCCGGTAAACAGCTAGTAATGTTTTATCTTGGAATGGGAGCAGAAATCATGTTCCTGTGTTTTAACCTTCTGCAACTTATTCATTGTACTTTAAATAAATCTGATTGTATCCGGAAAGGACGTCTTTGTTCCTTATAGATCTAAGCTGGTGGGGAGGAGGTTTCGTGTGTTGGCGACGCTACTCTAAGTCAATTTGGACTGCATGTCCTACCTGATCTGGCTGGTTTGTAAGCACAAACGGTTAGTGGGCAAAACCTATCATGGATTTCTCTAGCCTGAAACTGGGCCACAGAATCGCCGTGGGTCAGAGGGGACTTCACAGTACCCAACAACAATGGGAGAGGTGTCATACTCTGCTTCGAAAAACTACTTGAATTGGGGGAAATGACTCACAAATTTGATCTAAACCAATCAAAAGCTCCTGTGATTCTCTTTCTAGACCACAACACTGCAGCCAAGAGATCCTCTAGTTAAATCCTGTCCAAAACCAGGACTAAAGACTAAGCTTTCTCTGCGTGTAGAAAAGTAGGTGTCAGGGTGAGACATTTCTAGCCTTAGCAGCTCCCTGACTTGTTAGATGACTAGGTGCGGGGTTCCAACCCACCCCAGGGGTGCCACAATACATGATTTGAGGACCTGCCTCATTATCAATTGAGTTGCCCAGTTTAAGAACGATTCTGTTGAAAGAATCAGGGTCATCATTTGCTATAGTAAAGGTAAAGGTCGCCCTTGCTTGAAAGGCAGTCGTATCAGACTCTAGGGTTAAGTGCTCTTCTCTGTTTCATAGCCGAAGAGCCAGCGTTGTCTGCTTCTGCAGATGTTTCCATGATCATGTGGCCAGCATGACTAGACACCGGATCGTATATATATCTGATTCAGTTTTTATCCAGATAGAATAGTTTTTTTCCGTCAAAAGGCATGGGAAAAAGTTATTATGGTTCCAGATTCCCTCACCACAAACACACCTCTAATCAAACTTCATTTTTGATGATAAGAGTCATTTTTCTTCCACTTAAGATCTCTAATTTTATTCCCATTTTCTTACCTGAGCTGCATTGAGCAGATGAGTTCGGTAGATGGCTACAATCTCTTGATGGTTTTTCTGGATCACCTGAAACAGAATCAAGGAAACATATATGGTCCGTATGTGTTTGGCATTGAACGCAACTATCGACCAATTGATTTAAAACATTTAGAGACTTCTCTCCATCACAAGATCTCAAGGAAGGTTAAAAATATATTTTAAAACCTAAGTAAACTCCTGATGAGAAATTCCACTCCCTGTATCTGCAGGGAATAGATTTCCAAAATATATTTCAGATACCTGAAACTGCAGATAACTGAAACCTGTATTTTACATTGAAGGCAGTGGCCTCTAGTGGCCAGCTTTGGTAATGCACCATAGAAATAGGTATTTCAGGATTTTTTTAATGGTAATTGAATATTTCTAAACCTGTGGATAGAGGAAAGTTCGGTTTCACTTACCAGTGATAACTTTCGTTCTTCGAGTATATAGTTTGTAAATACACACTATTGGGTTATGCGCCAGAGCAGAACATCGATCGGAGGCTCTAAAGCTGATTGGTCAAAAGTTTTGGCAGTAAGACCGGCCACCACACCAGCCACCCTTAGGCGCCAGTCCGCCATTTTACCTCAGTTCCATACTTAAGCCAAGCACAGGATAAACCAAATGATCTCATCTGTGCTGCTCAAGAGGGGAGGCAGGGTGGGTAGTGTGTATTCACAAACTATATACTCGAAGTACGAAAGTTATCACTAGTAAGTGAAACTGAACTTTCTCCTTCGTATAGTTTGTGAATCCCCACTATTGGGAGATTAGCAAGCTCACACTTACTTGGTCGGTGGGCAGTCGGATGAGATGAAGTCGAGGATGCAGTCTGTCAGTCAGGATGGATGGAAGGACGACACGACCCAGTCTGGCGTCCGCAGTGGCTCTGGTGTCCATCCTATAGTGTTGGACAAATGTGGAAGGTCTGGACCATGTGGCAGCCTTGCATATATCCTCAAGCGGGGTGCCCTCCAAAAAGGTAGTGGAGGTAGCAACCGGTGGAATGCGCCCTGACAGAGGTGGCAACGAGGCAGACTCGTAGGCCAGGTAGATGGTTGATGTAATCCATTTGGAGAACCTCTGGGCAGAGATGGGTTCACCCTTGGATTTCCCCCGTAGGCAACAAATAAACGTTGAGTTTTATGGAACTCTCTTGTCCTGCTGGTGTAAAACAAAAAAGTTCGTTTCACATCCAGAGTGTGCCAGGTTCGTTCTTGGGTGTTGCTGGGGGTTTGGAAGAACGTTGGCAGAGAAATGGTCTGAGCCATGTGGAATTGAGAGACCACCTTCGGCAGGAAGGTGATGTCGGCGTGGAGTACCACACGGTCATTGTAGAACTTGAGAAATGGGGCATCTGCCCACAGAGCAACCAATTCACCAGCTCGTATGGCAGATGTGATGGCCACCAGAAAAGCAGTCTTCCAAGTCAAGAGACGGATGTCCGCGGTAGCCAGTGGTTCGAATGGGGCCCTAGTGAGGGCATTCAAGACCGTAGACAGCTACCATTGAGCGGTCGGAGGTTTAACTGGAGGGAAAGCATTCTGTAGTCCTTTAAGGAAACGCTTTACTGTTTGGTCACGGAAAGCACTGGTGGCCTGCGATCCAGCTGGAGAGTGTGCCACCACTGCTGCCAGATGGACCCGTATGGAGGTGATGCTGAGTCCTGACTCGGACAGATGGAGAAGGTATGCCATGATGTCGTGCAGACCAACATTGAGTGGTGAAACCCTTTGAGCATCCAGGAAGGCAAGAAAACGCCTGTACTTGGAGGCATAGGACTTCCTCATAGAGGGACGCCTTGCTAGTTCCAGGATCCTGGACAATCTGGGATTATCCTCCACACGGTGAGGTGCAGGCTGGGCAAGTCTGAATGGTGAAGCTGCCCGTGCTCCATGTGGAGGAGAGTCAGAGACTGGCAGCGTGTGAGACTCCGACAACATGTGTAACAGTAGTGGATACCAGGGCTGACATGGCCACGCCGGGGCAATAAGAATTGCATTTGCCCGTTGTTGGTACATTCTGGTGAGGACCTTCTGTACCAGAGGGAATGGAGGGAAGGCATACAGGTAGTCCTGGTCCCACCATTTCATGAAGGCGTCGCCCTCGGAATTCCTTCCGATACCCGCCCTGGAGCAGTACCTGTGGCATTTCCGGTTGGACTCCAACGCAAAGAGGTTGATGCTCGGGGTCCCCCATGACTTGCAAAGGGAGCGGAAGACCACGCTGTCCAGCTCCCACTCGTGGGCTGTCGAGGTGAGGCGGCTGAGGTGGTGGGCCAGCATGTTCAGTTTGCCCTGGATGTGTACTCCAATTGGGAAGATGTGTCTCTCCAGGCACCATTCCCAAAGTTGCACTGCCAGATAGAGCAAAGTGGTGGACCTCGTCCCTCCTTGCTTGTTCAAACATGTTACTGCTGTGGTGTTGTCAGACGCAATCTGGACCGCCTTGCCACAGAGGAGAGTCTCGAAGGACCGCATGGCCTTCCATATAGCCAGTAACTCGAGATAGTTGATGTGGTGCACCAACTCGTGAGGAGTCCAAGTATTGTTGACCATCAGAGTCCCACAAGCAGCTCCCCAGCCGAGGTTGCTTGCGTCGGTCAGAATTTGAAGAGATGGCTGTGGGTGGTAAAGTTCTTTCCCATAGCCACGTTGAGAGGTGTTGTCCACCACACCAGCTGATCCACCAGTTCCGGAGACAGAAATAACCATTTCGACTGGCTCTCTGTGAGGGGATTGAACTCGTGGAGGAGCCACAATTGTAGAGACCTGAACTTCAGTTTGGCGTGGGGAATCTCCACCGTGGTTGAAGCCATGAGGCCTAGTAGTCTCTGAGCCTTTTTGGCTCTGATGAAGGGCTTGCACCTGAAGTCGCTCACTACCTTTGCAATGTCCAGCAAGCGTTTTTGAGGAGCAAAGGCCCTGGTTGCTAGCGAGTCTAGTACCGCTCCAATGTACTCTACTCGCTGTGAAGGATCCAACTTTGACTTGGTAAAGTTGATCCTGAGGCCAAGACTCTCCATGAGGTGGACTGTGAACTCCGTGTCCCGAATGGCGGACGAGCTGGTGGGAGAGACAATCAACCAGTCGTCAATGTACGGGAAGACCCTGATCCCCTTCTGATGTAGAAAGGCAGCTACCGGAGCCATGCACTTGGTGAAGACCCAGAATCGGGTGGAGGCCTCCGTCTTTCTTCTGGACCACAAAGTACCTCGAGTAGAAACCGTTGTCCCAATCGGTCAGTGGTACCAGCTCGATGCCTCCCTTGGAGAGAAGGGTTGCAATTTCTTCCTCCAACTGGGGGGACGAGGTGGTGAAACGGTGTTTTCCTACCCAAGGCATCCGGTCAAACTCGATGACGTAACCAGCGGACAAGATCTTCAAGACCCACCGGTCGTTCGTCACGCCGGACCACACCTGGAGGAAGTTCCGGAGGGGGAGGTACGGGAGATGGAGTGAAAGAGTCTTGGCCTGGGAGACTTCAAACCCGGGACTTGGATTTGGAGTCTGTACGCTTACCCTGACCATAGGGCTGGTAGCGTTGCTTATGTTGCCATCGCTGCTTGTAAAAAGTAGTCTTGGGTTGATCAGCAGATCCACCCTGTTGCTGAGGATTCCCCCGATACCGTTGTGTAAAGGGTTGGAGTCTCGGTTTCGCCAGCTGGGACGGCATGGTCAATCCTAGAAACTTGGCTGTAGAGTTAGTCAGCCTTAACTCATTAAGTACTTTGTCAGTGTCCTGACCAAATAGGCCCTGACCATCAAAGGGGAACTCCTCAATGAGTTTCTTCATGGAATCATCGAGGGAGGTCCCCCTGAGCAAGATGGCTGAAGACATATCTTTCGCTGCGTAGTCGTTTATATGTCTTGCAGTCCTCATTTGTTGTTCCGCCAGAAAGTCCCCTTCCTTGGCCAGCAAGTCGAGTTCTTTCTGGAAGTTGGCAGGTAGTCTTGCAGCAAGGGTCTTAGCACGCTCCCAGAGATGGGATTATAGAGACCCATGGCGGCGGAGTAATTGGCAGCTCTGAGGAAGAGCAAACCGGTGGCATAGAACTTACGACCCACCGCATCCAGCTTCTTCCCCTCCGGAGTCGAAGGTACCGGAAACCCACTGACGGCAGTCTTATGTTGGAAAGCCTTCACAACTAAGGAGTTCGGCAGTGGGTGTGCCTGTAGAAACTCAATGTTTTTGTCCAAGACTCTGTACATTCCATTGAGTCTGGACGAGACGGAGTAGGATGAAACCGGCTTTTTCCATGTTGCCTTCGCTGATGTCAACATGGAGGGAAGCATGGTGATCTGGACCGGATGAATTGCCTTTTTGTCTAGTTTAGCAGTCATCTGGTCTTCACCCTCCAGAGGTGGTTGGTCCACTTTCAAGTTCAGAGCGGTGCCCAAACGGGTAAGCATCACCGTGAGGGACCTCTGATCCTCACCACACGGTGGGCCTACCGCCCCGATCGCCTGGTCCGGCGTTTTCTCGGCGTCGACGTCCCCCCCCTCTTCCTCTGAAGACGTGCTGGAATCATTGGAGGTTGAGGGGGGACCCTTAAAGCCACGTTGAGGCCGCGCCAGTACGGCCTGGGTGGATCGACGGGCTCAGCGTTCACCGCATCGACGTCTGGACCACACCAAGACAATATGGGTGGACCAGCGGAGCAAACGCTCGACCCTCGAGAGGGCAGCAGAGCGACAGCAGGGCCAGAATCCCTGGGGCTTGTGATGGTCGGTCCCGGAGCCGCAGAGACCGCAGGAATGGTTGCCTTAAACTGTTGGGCGAACGACTTTGCCATCGCCTCGAACATCCCTTTGAAAAAGTCCATCTGGGTTGCGTCAACCACCGGTGGCTGTGGGAGGCGAAACGGTGGACAGTATGATCGGGGACGAAACGGTGACCAGAGCGGAGATCACCGGCTCATTGATAGTTAGTGTCCTAGGCCTAGGAGAGACCGAGACTTGCCTCATGGGGAGGCATCCCCTGTCGCGAGGCGGAGTGGTGGCCAAATGCAAAGGGCGAGCTGGTGCCCCAGCCCTGCGTCCTTTGTTAGGCGATTCTGATGAAGATCAGCCGCCCCACGCGGAAGATCCTGGTGAGGGGCATCTCGCGACTGAGAAAGGCGGTGAAAGAGAGCGGCGCTCCTCCAATCTATGTTTTTCCTTCTTTTCCCCGTTTTTGTCCTTCTTTTTTCGGATAAGGAGAGCAGAAGAAGAAGAAGTCGGCAGAAGAACCCCTGAAGGTTGCGGGGCACCTGAAGAGGTAGAAGGAGCCGTGGTGGGTGCCAGGGCGAGCTCCATCAGATGTGCCTTTAACTGGTTGCTCCGGTTTTGAACTGCCAACTGCATGAAGTTTTTGCAATGCACGCAGGATTGGCTCTGGTGCGATTCTCCGAGGCAGAAGAGGCACTGACTATGCCCGTCTGAAGCTGGAAATTTCTTCAAGCAAGAAGAACACTGCTTGAAGGCTGCAGCCATGAAAGATTCTTCCGATTGAAGTAGAAGGAATGGCGAACGTTCTAGAAGGCTGATACCCTGAAGGGCCGGCCAGCCGCCTCCCCCTTGAGGGGGGAAACGGTGACCAGAGCAAAAGTGGTGACTGAGTCCGCAATAAAGTAGAAACAGCACCGGGGTGGCAATCCTGCCCGGAGGACAAGATTGCTGGCAAAAATTGTAAATTTACGATGTCTTTTCCTCGGAATAAACGCAAAAATTGAGCGAGCTCTCAACAATCGTCCTGCTGCTGAGGTGGAAAGAAGAGAACCGCCAAAACTTTTGACCAATGAGCTTTAGAGCCTCCGATTGATGTTCTGCGCAGGCGCATAACCCAATAGTGGGGATTCACAAACTATACGAAGGAGAACTGCCATGGCTTAATGGTTAAGATGTGACTTGCCAACTGGAAGATCAGCAGTTTGAGACCCAAGTACTGCATGACGGAGTGAGCTTCTGTCTCTGTCCCAGCTAACAGTTTGAAAGCAAGAAATTGCAAGGAGATAAATAGGGACCACTTTGGCAGGAAACGTAACAGTGTTCTGTGCACTCCGATATCTAGTTATGCCTGCGACATGTCCACAGAAGCACTGGCTCTTTGCCAGTAAACGGAGATGAGCACCGAACCCTAGAGTCAGATACGACTGGCTTTTGAGCAAAGGTGACCTTGACCATTACTAATCTTGTGGGTAAATGAACACACAGATAGCGGGTGACCTGTAATCTGCTGATGTAGCCAGTCTGAAATGTTTCTTTGTGTGGAGAAGTCTTGTTTATAACGACAAGGACTTGTCTCTCTAAGCGTCTTCTAGGATGGCCCAAGAAAACTGTCGTGCAATTTACACACTGGCACACAACTCAGAGCTTTACACGCTAGCTAGCACACAAGACCTCACCTCAAGGTGGAGCTGGAGGCGGGCACGTTCACTGCGTAAGTTGAGCACTTCGCTGGAAAGCTTCTCCGTCTCCTTCAGCAACTTCTTGATCTGAGAGGGAATTAAAACATAAAATTAAGTCCCCCCTATTTTGCATTTTCTCTCTCCGTAGCCTCAGCCTCCCTTCTTTAGCCTGGTGTGTGTGTGTGTGTGTGTGTGTCATGATCTTGAGCATCCATGGCAACCTTTTCTGAAACTATTAGAGCTTTTTCACGCACTCACATTCTTTTCGAATGAGTTCTTCACAGCTGCAGTCCCTCGAGGGAGGTGATTGACAGCTACTGCACCTGCAGTACCACGAAGGTACTGAGTGACAGCTAGGTCAGTTGACTACATCACGAGGGAAATGACGGCTCCTCTTATGTCAATCAAACCCCAGCTGCCCGAACACCTGCAAATTGGGGCTTTCCAGTGAGATCCCCAGAATGCAAAGGTGGAAGGGAAATCTGCTCCTTTTGTGTATATAAGCAGAGCCCTTTCCATCAGTTCTTTGGTCATCTTGAGTAGAAGGCAGACTTGTCTGTCTCCCCAGGCTGGACTCAAACTTCCCATCGGGGCAAGGCACATACCCGAGATGTGCCCCTCTGATCAAAGGGAACCCTACTAACTATATATTGCTATGTACTTTGTCTGTCTCTGTTCTTTTTCAGATGCTATTGGAAAATAAAACTCTTTGTGAGTAATACCAACTGAGTGGATGTCAGTTTATCAGGCTATATCCAAGTACTTTGCTCTAAGCCCCCACATACTACCAATATGTTAAACCACTGCATACTCCCTGTAAGCAACAGGTGGAGTTCTTTGAAGCCAATTGTGGCACAGTATGGTGAGGCGACCTTAGGCTACACTGGGAGTGTGTGGCTAAAGGAAATTATTGCAGCCTAAAGGATCAGTACATGCCTCCTGTAAGCCAGCGCCTGGTCGAGCCTTCAAGACAGGGGGAACCACCCAGCTTATAGCCTCACATCTCAAGACTGGAGCACTGGTGGAGGGAGCCGTGGTTAAACTGAAGCACTGCAACCAAAAGGTTGTCAGTTCGATCCTGAAGGCACTTAATAGATGAAATTTCTGAATAATTACAATCCATTTTACACATGGACAAGTCAAAGCAACCATTGTAGAAGCAACAGCAATTAGACTTCTATATTGGCCCTCCATAGCGCTGAATGGTTCACAAGTTATTTAGCATTTTGCCCCCAACATGCTGGGGGCTAATTTCACCAGCCTCAGAAGGAGGGAAGGCTGAGTCAACCACAATACTCGTCAGGATAGAACTCACAGCCTTTTGCCTGCAGTATTATCAGGGCTCTTTGGTGGTTGTTGGGTTTTTTTAAAATTGTGTCAGAAGCACCCAAAGGTGCTTTCTGGGTTGAAAGGATTTTGGCTGGAGGAACGCCCGAATGAGGCTCCTTTCATGTCCCCAAGATTTTTCCCACTGAAGTGGTCCCTATTTATCGACTTGCAATTTCTTACTTTCAATCTGCTAGGCTGGCAGGCACTTGGACAGAGACGGGCACTCCTTCCGTCATGTAGTACTCGGTTCTTGAACTGCTGACTTGCCGGCCTTCCAGCTATCAAGGCGAGCTTCTTAGCCACTGAGCCACACCAAACGAACTTGCACTGTCTATGTTGAAATGAGCCACCAAGTGTGAGAGATGTAGGAAAGCACTCTCTGGGGTTTAAAAAGGCACCAGGGCATTCAGCAAACGAATCAAACTTACAGGTAGTCTCAGGTATAGGCTGAATATTGGGGGGGATAGGGACGACACTTCTTAATGGTTAGAGCAGTATGCTAATGGAATCAACTGCGTTGAGAAGGGGTCAGCGCATCAACACTACACACATCCTAGAGAGAATTGAAAAGCAAGCCTCAGATCTGCTTTGACTGGGATTCTTTGCATTGAGCAGGAGGTTGGAATAGATGGCCTCACGGGACCCCTTCCACCCCAGAGATTCTAGGATTCTAGGACTTGGATTCCTTGCATTGATCAGGGGGTTGGACTGGCTGGCCTCACGGGACCCCCTTCCAACTCAATGATTCTATCTGACATCAAAAGGAAACCTCTCAACCCCCCCCCCCAAGAATTCATCTTTCTCCTTCTTCTGCCGAAACACCCCCAAAGCTCCCCCACCTTGGCCTCCCTGTCCTGGCAGGCCTTCTCCAGCTCCTCCACCTTCCGATTCAGCTTCTCCATCGAGCTTTTCATCCTCTGCAACTTCCCTCTGAGCTCTTCTGCCTCTTCCGTGCACTCCACTGCCTCGGCTTGGAGTTTCTTGTTCTTCCGCTTCTCGGAGTCAAGGGCTTCCTTGTGCCGGGCGCATTCCCCGCTGGCTGCCTCGTATTTCTCCTGAAGGTTCGCCAGCTCCGACCCCAGGGTCTGAGCCCGGACGGAGAGCATGCCACGGACCTTCTCATGCTTCCTAAGGGCCTCCTCCTCCTCGTGGCGCAAGTTGGCCATCTTGATGGCCAGCTGGTCAAGGAGATGTTCCACCTTCCCATCCCCTTTGCTTCTCCCATCCAGAGAAGTGTCTGCCGCTTCCAACACCTCCTTCAAGTCCTGAAGGCCTTTCTCCAGCCCGGTCATCAGGTTCCTGACTTTCATGTTGTCCCCAACAGCATCAGTGGCTGCATGGAGGACATCTCCTGGGCTGTTGCGGTCAGCATGGTCCACCTCCAGGTTGTGGTTCTCCTCTTCCATCTCGGACACCAGCTGTAGGGCTTCATTTTGCTTCTTCACCACGTTGTCCAACTTCCAGTGCAGCTCCTTCAGGATGCAACCGTCCAGGTTTTCCACTCCTATGTTGCCGGCCTCTTTGGTCATCTTCATGAGGTTCTCCTTCACCATCTCCATCTCCTTCTTCTGGGCCTCCAGCTGTAGATGCAGCATCCTCGACTGCTCTTTCTCCGCCAAAAGTTGCTGGTTCAGAGACTCCACAGCCCGCTCCAGTTCCTCCACTAAGCTTTGCGTCCCCTCCGCCTGAGAAGTCTCCTCTTTTGGGTGGCACAACCTACGGAAGTCCTCTTGGAGCTTCTCCCTCTCCCGGCTCAGTTGGGCCAGCTCCTTTGCTAGGTCGGTGTTGTTCTTCTTCAGGTCCCACACTTCCTTCTCCAGGTCGGAGCTCTTCCGACAGGGGCGGGCTTTGTTTTCGGCCACTTCAGGCTTTGGCCTGAGTTTGACCTCCCCAACAGAGCCATTGAGAACATAGTTCCTTCCCGTCTCAACCTGTTCCACCTTCTCAGAGGTGCCTGGAGAAGATGGTGTCTCATCCCTCAGGAAGTTCTTCCCTTCCACAAGATGCCCATTGCCATTGACCATGACTCCAGAACGATGGCCCAAAAGGGCTTCCCGCAGAGCCTTGCCTTTCTCCAAGAAGGTGGCATTGGCCTGCTCCAACCTGGCCAAGGCACACTCTAAGTGTTGGGTGACCTTCTTCCAAGCCGACACGCTCTTCTTGACTGCTCCCGAGGGCACAGACTGGAACTGGAGTTTGCCACAGAGGGCCTCCTCAGCTTCCCGCTTCAGGGTTTCATTTCCAGACATGGCGGCCCAGTTCTCTTTCTGCACGTTGGAAGACGCCATCTCCATGTCTGTCAGGAACTGGTAGAACTTCTCAGTGGGGAGAACGTGATCTGACTTTTCCGTGAGATGCTTGGCCAAGAGGCCTCGCAGCTGCTGGTTTTCACCCTCCAGCTCCAACACCCGCCCCTCCAACTCCTTCAACGCCCCACTTTGGTTCTTCTTTTTGGCTTCGTAGACCCCAATTACGGCCCTCATGTTGTCCATGTGTCCTTCCATCTCCTGAACCCTTCTCACCGCGCTTGCCTTTTCCTCAACAGCTGCCGCCACTTCAGCCTGGAGGCGCTTCAGCTCCATATCTTGCCGTTTCCGTTCTTCCTCCTCCTCCTCACCGGGCCAACGGGCCTTCTCTTCTTGGGCCACTGCCTGCTTCAACTCTTGGATCTCCACCTTTTGAGGTGGCCCTTTCACCTGGGCTTCTAGCTTCTGCTTCTTTCGCTTGAGTTCCTGCACTTGCTCAGCCAGAAGGTTGAGGAAATAATCCTCCTCCGTTGAATCGTGGCTGTAGCGGTGGCTTAGCCTCTTCCAGTCTTGCATGTCATTGTCCCCTTCTGGAAGAAGCTGGTTGATCTCCAGAACCTGTTTCCACACCCTGTCTTTCACCGCTTTGCTCCCTTCCAGGAGGGCCTCACATTCGGCCATCTTTTGGGCCAGCTGCAGTTCCAGTTGAATGACCTTCATTTTCTCATCTCGGTACCTAGTCCTCCACTCTTTCAGCTCCGAGCCTTCCTCCTCCTCGTCATCACCATCACTTGGGTCTTTCACCTCACTCTGGAGGGTCAGGTTACTCCCGTTCGTCTCTCTTCCACTCTCAGATGGCACCTGGAAACACGACATAAGAACATAAGAACATAAGAACAGCCTTGCTGGAACAGGCCACAGCCCATCCAGTCCAGCATTCTGTCTCACACAGTGGCTCACCATTTCCTTCAGGGTATTCCCAAGGAGATGCCTTCACCTGCTTAGGATTCCCTGGAAATGGCATTGAGAGATATCCTGCCTATCTCTCCAAACCAGAGGTTGTCCTTAAGTATCCATAATTATAGCCATTGATACCCTTGTCCTCCATGAACTTGTCTAATCCTTTCTTAAAGCTGTCAAGACTGACAGCTGTCACCACTTCTTCTGGCAGGGAGTTCCATAGACCAGTAATCCTCTGGGTGAAAAAGTACTTTCTCTTATTTGTTTGAGAACTAGTACCCAAAAGTTTCATGGAGCGCCCCCTAGTTCTAGTGTTATGCGATAGGGAAAACAGTTTTTCCTTATCTACTTTGTCCACACCGTGCATGATTTTATAAACTTCAATCAGGTCACCTCTTAGACGTCGTCGTTCAAGAGTGAAGAGGCGCAACCGTTGCAGCCTCAGATGGTAAGGAAGGTGTTCCAGTCCCCTAATCATTCTGGTTGCCCTCCTCTGCACTTTTTCCAGCTCCATAATATCCTTCTGGAGGTATGGCGACCAGAACTGTACACAGTATTCCAGATGGGGCCTCACCATAGATTTATAAAGAGGCAAAATGACACTTGCTGACACAATCCCAAATGTGGTTACAACCATAAACTAGTACAACCAACTCCAATGTGGTGACCTCACTCATGGCTTCCAGTCAGTATCTCCAGCACATCTGGAGAACATCAAGTCAGGAAGAGGTGATTCTAAAAAGAGCACATCTCATGACTGCTACAAAAATAAGAGAGGAGAGCAGTGTTTCCCAATCTTTGGTTTTTGGGACTTCCATTCCCAGAATCCTAAATCAGTTCCCCAAAGCACTGATCAGCCAATGGACTGAATGAGGCTGCTGGGAATTGAAGTCCACCAGTGTTCCATGGAACATAGTTTGGGAAACAGTGGCCCTTCAAATGAAAACCTAGTGTTCTTGACCAACAGCAGTTAGTAATGTCAGCATACCTGTCAACCGCGGCTCTGGAAAATCTGGGACCTGCGCAGCACAGTTCTGCGCAGGTCACTTTTTACGCATGCGTAAAAGCCTACGCATGCGTAAAAGCGACTTGCGCAGAACCTTCTGTGCAGCTCACTTCTACGCATGCATAGAAGGCTTTTACGCATGCGTAGAAGGCTTCTACGATCCCCTTCTGCACAGCCTTCTACACATGCATAGAAGGGTTCTACGTAAGCGTAGAAGGGTTCTACGCATGCATAAAAGCCTTCTACGCATGCGTAGAAGCAAGCTGCGCAGAAGGGGTGCGCACTAACGCCTTTTCCCCGCTGCCAAATTCCGAGGTTTCGGCAGTTTCGGGTGGGAAATGGCGAAAATCGGCGCCAGAAAACGGGAAAACCCGGCCAATCCGGGAAGGTTGACAGGTATGAATGTCAGGGTGTGGCGAATCCGCTCCATGTTTTCCTTGTGCTCTGTAAGGTTTATCCTGCCAATTAGTCCCACGGATAGCTCTTAGAAAGAGCAGGCCAAAACCCAAAAAGGATTTCTAACCTTCCTGAAACCGGAGTCCCGAACCACCACTGTTTTTGGATGGGATGGTGATGTTAAAATGTTGTTGTTTTTTTAAACTGGAAACTAATTTTAAAATATTAGCAATTTCTTTTTACCTGTGAGCTCGTTTCTGACGAAGGATCCAGCCCTTGCTCTGTGGAAACGAAGAGACAAGATGTGAACCAGTTTGTAGTCCATGGGAGTTGTAGTCCAAGCTGGCAGCTACTGTGTCCTGAATCCTTCCTGCCCTCAGGCTAGGAAGCCGTCATAGTTTATGGGGCAACCACGTAATACCATTATAATACCATTAAATCATTGGCTTAGTGGCTAAGATGCTGAACTTGACAGCTGAAATTGTTACCCCCAGAGTGCAATGGTTGACCGCCCCCACCCAAGACCCTTTAGTCCAGGGGTTCCCAACCTTTTCAAGCCAGGGGCCACGTCACGCTCTCTCAGTCAGCTTCGAGAGCCGGATGGCCCTTTTGCCCTGCCTGCACAATCAAGCTGGCCATTTTGTCCCAATAGCTTCAAAGGGGGTGGCCATTTTATTTCTCAAATGCCCTTGGGGGCACATAAAATGGCACCATGGGCCGGATCCAGCCCACAGGTCTTAGGTTGGGAACCCCTGCTTTAGCTGATGATTTGCGTCACCTCTTTTCTTCCACTTCTTCAGGGCAGTCCGGACCATCCGTCTCAGCGCCCGGTCTTTGACCCGCGTGGCATAGTGGAGCCCGTCGTGGCCTGTGCGGTCCACCTGCACCACATTGGCACCGTTCTGAAGCAGCAGCTCCACCGTCTCCCGGCTGCCACTCTCACAGGCGAGGATCAGGGCTGTCCTGGGCAGGGACAGAGAAAGGCGACTCTTAGAAGCTGGGCCAAAGCTAAGCAAAAAGCAATCACACATCTCTACCACCCCATAGAAGGGTTTAGTGCCATCTCTGGGCGGCAAGCACAGCTTCCCCTGGTGACTTAGTGGTTAAGACACTGAGTTTGGAGACTGGAAGGTCAGGGTTCGATACCCGAGGGCTGCACTTGGGGGACATGAAAGGAGCCTCCTTAGGGCGTCCCCTAAGTAAAAAACCTTTCAACCCAGAGTCATCTCCATGGTCATGTAGCAGGCATGACTAGACACTGGAGTACACAGAACGTTGTTACGTTTACCTATTTATCTATTTGCAATTTCTTGCTTTCGGACTGCTAGGTTGGCAGGAGCTGGGACAGATAACAGGAGCTCACTCCTTCCCACAGAATTCAGCTCTCAAACTGCTGGCCTGCCGACTTTCCAGTTGACAAGTGCAGCGTCTTAACCCCTAAGGTGCTGTACCCCCAATTCATTCGTCAAATCACACTCTCAAGCCACCTGAGATATAGCAGTTATCAACCCATCTTGTAGCAGTGAGTTCCATAAGCTCATCAGAAAGCAAGGCAGGACATTCTTTCACCAGTCCCCCCCCCCCCCCAAAAAAAAACCACCAACCCAATCCATTGAATTAAGTCAGGGATTCTCAACCTGTGGGCCAAATGCAGCCCTCGGGTCAGATGCGGCCCTCGGCACCATTTCATGTGCACCCCCCCCATCTCCACCACACCAGGAAGTGCCATGTGGTGGAGTAAGAGCAAAATGGCCATCCGGCCGCTGTCTGAGGGAGCATGACCTGATGGCCCTTGGCTTTAAAAGGTTGAGAACTCCTGAACTGAAGTGCATTTGATTTCTGGCATTATTTTTGCAACTCCATTTCCACATCAGCCAGATTGTCTCCTTCTCTGAGCGGGACTCACTTTCCATCTTGGTCTACGAGATCAACCTTCGCTCCTCTCTGGAGCAACTGAGAGCAAATGGCCGGCTGTTTGGCCTGAGCCGCGACCATCAAAGGTGTCCGTCCATCCTGCAGAGAAAGATACATGAGCCTTGTTTTGGCAGAAGAATAAGTTTCATATGTGCATATAAGTAATTCACTATTTTATTTGCTCCTGGGTCCGATACATACAGTGAGCTGCCATTAGAGTTATAACTATAATAAAACTATTTGTGAATTGTTGTGAGCACTTCAGTTCAATTAAAGCAGGGGTTCCCAACCTTTTCAATCCGGGGGCCAGGTCACACTCTCTCAATCAGCTCCGAGGGCCGGACGGCCATTTTGCCCTGCCTGCATGATGGGGGTGGCCGTTTTGTTTCTCAAATGCCCTTGGAGGGGTGGGGGTGGGGTCCACATGAAATGGCACAATGGGCCAGATCCAGCCCACAGGCCTTAGGTTTAGAACCCCTGAATTAAAGCAAAGCTATCACACTTCTATCCCATCCCATAACGCTTAGTGCACTCTTTGGGCAGTTCATAGAGTGCATTTTGCCGCACTATTTTCCCCATTATCCAAAAAGTAACTAGTTACTAGTTGGTTACTTTTAAAATATCTGCTAGCCTGTGGCTGTTCTACCCCAGCTGGCAGCAACTCTGTCCTGAATCCTTTCTGCCCCCAGGCTAGGTAGCCCTCAGAGTTTATGGGTCAGCAATGGACTACCATACCATCATCATAACACCAGCAAATCAGTGGCTCAGTGGTTAAGATGCTGAACTTGACGGCACCTTTTTGGTGAGTTCATTCGACGGACAGTCGCATTGTAAAATGAGCAAAGAGACCCCCTTGGTCCATCACAACCCTAAAATAAATTAGTTATCGCTGAGTTTTTACAAGAGGAATGAATAACTGAAGAGGAATAATGAGAAGTTTTGTGTGTGTGTGTGTGCAAAGGAATCTATATCTATAAAACAGAGGTGTGGTCTTGTATGTGCTCTAAAGGCTCCCAAACCCCTGGACCAATCCTGCTGAAATTTGACACATGCGTACCTTGGGCTGGAGAGATCAGCACTGTGGGGGGTCACAAGCCCCAGGGGAGGGCATACACCCCCCAAATTTGGAAGCAATTGATCTATACAATGTGTGTATTTCCCAGTGATGTAATTGAGCTGATGTCATAGTCCCAGGTTGGTTGAGGTTGTGGCATCATCTGACTAGCTCAGCTGTAGCCCTGAGCTCAGCTGTAGTTTTCACAGTAGGTGGAATGCAAATGGGGGGGGGCTGGTCGGGCCGGCACAGTGGTGGCGACGGAGGCCCTTGAGAGGGTCAGGAGGGCGTGGGAGCCATGAAGGCAGTCGGAGGCCCCCTCCAGAAATGGCCACCCAGCCTCCACGGCGGAGGCAGAGGCCATGGCGGGTGAAGCCGAGGACGGAGGGAAGGTCCGAGGGCTCCTCAATGGCTGTGTGCCACTTTCTCACCAGGTGGCCGGACACATGTATGGGAAGGATAAGGGTGGTAAGTGACCGTCGACGGAGAAGCAGGACGGGCGAGGGAAGAGAGAGACGGAGGCAGGAGTTACCCACATACACCCCACGAGGTTTCCAAGAGGGAAAGGCTGGCCTACTTTAAAGAAATGAAAAACCCAAGCGAAGCCAGGTAATCAGCTAGTTAATTATAAGTAGCATTATTTATAAACTAGTTACTTCCACAGTTTGGAATGATTTCTCTTCGCATTTCCTCTCCGATTAGATTTCAACCCAACCCGCAGACCCTTTTCGGAAGACCTACATTATCTGTGACATCCACAAAGGCTTCTTGATCGCACAGGAGCAAAACGCTGGAGGCACATCCGGACAAGGCTGTGGGTGGAAGGGAAAAGTGGGGAACCAGTGTCAATCTTTTAGAGTAGGGGTTCCCAACCTCAGGCCCACGGGCCAGACCACAGCACCATTTCATGTGTCCCCACCCCACCCCTCCAAGAGCATTTGAGAAACAAAATGGCCACCCCTTCAAGCTGTTGGGACAAAATGGCCACCCTCCCTCACGCAGGCAGGGGAAAATGGCCCTCCAGCCCTCCAAGCTGACAGAGAGAGCATGACCCGGCCCCTGGCTTGAAAAGGTTGGGAACCTGTTGTGTATGGATTGTGATGTGCCTTTAAGTCAATGCAACCACACGAATGAGTGAATGTAACGATCTCTAAAAGTAACACTGTAACCTTCTGCACGAGCTAGTGACCACTGGGGGCAGTAGCGAGCGTCCAGCTCACATGGTACAAATTCTCCAAATGCCTACAGCCGTGGGAAGATTCCCGCCAATGCCTCCTTAAAAAAACTCGTTTTTAAAGAGAAGAAACCGCTTGGTTTCTTCTCTTTAAATACGGAGGTTTTTTGGGGGTGGGTGGGTGGGTGTATTCGATCCCCTCTCCCTGGTCTCCTGGGTCCAGAAGGGTTGGGGGGACATACCCCTTTTGTCCCCACAAACCTCCCAACCCCAGGTGAGCCAGCGGAGAGGGGGATGGCCACCCCCCACCTACTGATATTAAAGGGGAAACTCCAGTCGGGGCCTTCAGGCGCCGTTGGGGAGGGAAAGAAGGGCGGTTGGTGTTTGCGTGGTTGTGAGGCGGTGAGTTGTTTTTTTAAAAAAAATTCAGGCGCCGGCTTCCTCAGCGTTCTGCACGCTCATGTCGCGCAGGACTCTGGGGCTTGTAGTTATGGGTCTGTGATTTGCGGTTGTGGTGCGTTTTTTTCTCTGCAGCTCGATTTTGATTGGCCGCGGCGCGTTTCCCAATGTTCTTTGTGCTCGCGCCTCTCAGCCTGATTGGCTGTGGTGCGGTGCAAAGAACGTCGGGAAATAAAGTTGTTTCCCTTTTTTGCGTTTGTGGGGCTCTTGCCCCACTGGTGCATTTGTCAATCTTGCGTTTACCTGCGTACCCAGTTCGGGCACGTGCACGAATGGTGAGTGCTGGCTAGTAGGGCCTGGCTAAGGAGCCTATGCAAAGTTCCAACGGTTAACCCTCGATTTTATAGGTTAAGATGAGCTCAAACCTGGGTTGTTAATCTCAGAAGTAACTCATTGCAGACAAAGTTAAGGGTCGGAAAGGCAGAGACAGGCCGGCGAGACTCTTGAAACAAATTGCTCGACACAACACAAGCATCATCTCACCTCTAACCCATACTAGGCCTATGACCTCCAAAATACCCTGGCCAAAGCAGACCTGCTCAACTCTTGGAAACAGGAACCCGTGGCTTCCTTAGGGAGTCAATCCATCTCACATAGGGCCTTCCTCATTCCCTGCTGCCTTCCGCCGTCTCGCTTCCAGCGAGTCTCTTCTCCCGATGAGCCCAAAGTGGAACAGGTTGAGTTTTGTCAACACAACAGGGCACGTTTGTCAAGACCTGACTTGTGTTACAAAAAGCTGCTAGATTTGCAAAAAGCAAATCAGAAGACACAGAACCAGTCGCTCAGCTTTGTCAGAGCTGCTTTGTTATTGTCCTGTTCCAAAGGTTTTACTCTGGGTTCAAATCCTGCGTGCGGTAACACGCAAGAAATACTGTCACAGGTGGAGTAATTAAAATGGCTCTGTTTTTAGGTCCCGAGTCTGCTTTGGCTTTCTGGGAGCAGCGGGGCTAAAGTATTACACAACTATACAAAAGGCCCGCTGGAATTTTAGGCATCTTTCCGGACTTACCAGCCCAGTGTAGAGGCGTACGATTCCGTCCATCCACGCAGTCCTCGTTAGCGCCATGCTGCAAATTAACCATTCAAAATACATTCATGTGCTTGGCTAAACCTCTACATTTTATCAAAAAGTAATACAGTTCACCTTCCAAGACCTACCGTGGATATATGAAACCATGGATAACAGCAAACCCTATATTTTGTTTTGCAAACAGTGGCCCCTAGTGACCAATTCTGGTAATGCGCCGTAGATGTTTCATGGATTTTAAAATTGAATATTTTTACATCGGCAAATAACTGAAGCAACGGTTGCCAAATGCATGGATATGGGAGCAACCAACACGAACCAACAGGCAGAGCAAAATGCTCGCTAATTATAACCTATTCCCTGGAATTAAAAAGAAGACTGGAAAATGCTCAGCTATGGGGAGAATTCAGATGCAATTATTTTGTGACAACAGACAATAAGCAAATATAAGGCTTTTTTTTTTTGCTTCTCACATTCCAGGTGTCCCTCTTTGATATTTCCATGTCACACCACAACCCAGTTTCCCCATCCAGTCCACACTACACTTTATGTGAGCCATGAGGCCCAACAGACAGGAGTTCTCAACCTTTTAAAGCCAGGGGGTCAGGTGACGCAGACAGCTTCGGGGGCTGGACGGCCATTTTGCCCTTCCTTCACCGCATGGCACTTCCTGTTGTGGTGGAGGCGGTGGGAGGGCCACATGAAATGGTGCTGTGGGCCGCATCTGGCCCACAGGCTGCTGGTTAAGAATCCCTGCTCTAACTGGACATCATTATTATTATTATTATTATTATTATTATTATTATTATTATTATTATTATTATTATTATTATTATTATTATTATTATTATTATTATTATTATTATTATTATTATTATTATTATTTGGGGGGCTGTTGATCTTTCTACTCTTAAGCCACAAGCTCAGCCCTTGTCTAAATGTCAAGGCCAGGCTCCCACAGGAAAAGAAATGCACACACATGAAATCCTGCAGAGTTTCATTCATGTGACTGGTTTTGCAATCGGAGCATGAGAGATCACATGACTGCCGCCCTGCTAAAAGAGGAACCATTTGTGCTTACTTTTGAGGAGTCCACCCAATTCAATCCAAATGAATCTGCAAGGCCAGCTAATTTGCAGTTGAGGTGAAAAGAAGCTTCCGGCTTTGCACTCAGAGGCTTCCCGCAGTAAAGGAATTCCTTTTTTTTTAGTAACGGGTCATCTATAATGTCATTTTTTTTGCCTTCAGGTAAACCAAGCTGCCCAGCAAGACTTCTTCAACTTCCCAGGTCGGGGTCTTAGGGTTTGTCCGGGACACAAAAGAAGAACCCGTTTCCTTATCCATATTCATTCTCGTCTCTGGATTTCACCCACGCCCCGGGTTTCAGTTTTCCCAGCCACTTCTTCGGTTGTGGCGAAACTGCCTCCTGGGTATGTACAGGTATCTCTTGCCCAAGATCGGGGCAACCGGGGGAGGATGATTCAACGACCAGAAATTGTCTCAAGCTGGGTGGTGTCGGCTGCTTGGGTGAAAGTCAATTAAGGAGCGCACCTTTCCCCAGCTCTTGATCTCAGCCTTATCTCTCTCCTTTCCCTTTTATAACCACGGTGCCACCCCTTTCACTTCTGTCTGGTTTGTTAATGTTCATTTCTCACGCGCTGGGATTTTGAGCCTGTGGAGATTGACAATACTGCTGCTGCAATCGTTATTACTGCATCTTGCGCAAGTTTTTTGTTGTTGTTGTTTTTTTGCTTTAATTGACGTTGCGAGATATTGTGCGCCGCCGGGTTGTCTCGGACTTGTGGCAAACCTGTGAGCGAGAGAGCTCCGAAATGTCCTGTCCTCGAGAGCCTTGCTTCACTTTTGCAATCTCAAGCTTGTGGTTTCCTTCACACAGTCAGTCCATCTCACATTTGATTTTCCTCTTGTCCTACTGTTTTCTACCTTTCCCAGCAATTTTGTCTTTTTCCAGAGAGTCTTGCCCTCTTTTCATGAGATGCCCAAAGCAGGGCAGCATCAATTTCATCATTTTCCCCTCCAGGGAGATTGAATTCAGGTTTTATTTGCTTTTGGACCCATTTATTCATCTTTCTGGCAGTCCAAAAAAGTCTACTAAGCTGTTATAGGTAAAGGTTACGGTCTTCCTTGCTCGAAAGCCGGTCGTGTCCAACTCTAGGGTTTGGTGTTCATCTCCATTTAAAGCGAAAGAGCCTGCGCGGTCTATGGCAGCAGATGTTTCCATGGTCAGGTGGCAGACATGACTAGACACATGGAACACTGTTACCTTCCCACCAAAGTGGTACCTATTTATCTACTTGCAAGAGCTTTGCTTTTGAACTGCTAGGTTGGCAGGAGCTGAGACAGAAACAAGAGCTCACTCCATCATGCAGCACTCAGGTCTTGAACTGCTGACCTGTCGACCTTCCAGTTGTCAAGTTCAGCATCTTGAACACTAGGTCACCACAGTCCCTATTTCTATACCTTGTCATATATTTGTAAGAAAGTTACTTAACCCATGCTGGTGAGAGCACTCTGCGTATGCCCAGAGGCCTTCTTGTCTCCACCCTCTCCTTCCGAATTTCCAGTGATGAACCAGCGCCTTACCTGCAAAAGGAGTTTCGCGCACTGTGGCTGGCAAGCGATGGTGGCCAGATGCAGAGCGGTGCTGCCTAGGAAAGACAAGACGAGAAAAATAAATGCAGAATATTTTTTGTAATGCAAACAGAGGGAGAAAGGCAGAAAGAGTGATGGGCTTTGTCTTAGGGGCTGATCTTTGGCAGCTCCAAAGGGTAAGATTCAAAGCCCCGGGTTCAAATTACAACAAAGGAGATTTCGCAGAACTGTTAGCATCCCGTAGTGTGCTACGATCCCGTAGTCTGCATCCGCAGATGTTTCTGTGGTCATGTGGCAGGCATGACTAGACACTGTTACCTTCCCACTGAGATGGTACCTATGTATCTACTTGCAATTTCTTGCTTTCGAACTACAGTGGTGCCTCAGTTAAAGAGTATAATGCGTTCCATGGGATTTCTCTTTAAGCGAGTTGCTCTTTAAGCGAAACATTTGGAAAAAGCGCCGCCGCCATGGTAAGTGACCGATCGTGACTTCTGGTGGGGCGGGATTGCGAACCCCACTTTAGTTTTTAGTTGTTCTATGAGATGACCATTTGGAGAAAATTCTGCTCTTTAAGCGAGTTAGTCTCTAAGTGAGGCGCTCTTTATGCAAGGTTTTACTGTACTAGGTTGGCAGGAGCTGGCACAGAGACAGGAGCTCACTCAGTCATGCAGCACTTGGGTCTCGAACTTCTGACTTACCAACCTTCTAGTCATCAAGTTCAGGGTCTTAACCACTAGCCACCGCAGTCTCTTAGTGGAACATTATAAACCTTCTCAATTAACTGCTCAATAGCATTACATTTGTTTTCAAAAAAGTAATACGTCTTGCTCTGGCTTTACTCCTTTCACTAATACATAGTCTAAAAAATCTTCCCATATTTCTCTACAATCAGGGTTTTTAACTAATCCTTTAAAAAAAAAAACTTTAACACAATGTTAATTCAGCATTTATAGCAACATTCCATACCTCTTTTTTTACACCATTCTTTCTAACTGGGAGATAAGAGCATTTCCCTCCTCCCAAAGGTACATTTTGTAAGCTAGGCATGTTCTAACAGAAAACCCTTGAGACTGAGCCCTGAATGGGGGAGCAAGAGCCATTAAAGTTGCAAAAGCCCCGCTCTCATCCTCAGTTGTCGTTCCCCAAACGCCCGTGTGGTTTGGACTCCCCTGGGGGGGACATTCGTGAAAGTCCACCATGTGTTTCACATTTACTGTCCCACCGCTGGAGTATCTCCCCAGTTGCTAATCCGAGGTGTAAATCAAGCCCCGTCTTATTGAGCGTCCCGTGGGCACTCACCATCGTCGTTCGGGGCATTGGCATCCGCTCCGTGGGTCAGCAGGACGGTGAGGCACTCTGTCAGCCCCTTGGAAGCTGCCAGGTGGATCCTACGAGAAAGAGAAGAAAAGGGGGGGGACCCCAAGAATGTGTTAATTCAATTCAATTTAATTTAATTTAATAGATTTATATACCGCCCTATCTAATGGACTCTGGGTGGTGTACACAAGTTAAAACCAATATAAAACAATTAAAAACATAGTAATATTAACCTCCGCTGTGCCATTTACTATCAAAAAATAAATATAAAATCTACAAAAAAATTTACCATTACAAGATGGGGGGAATAGTTAGCTCAGTAATACTACGAGCAAGAAGGATCTTGTAATTATAGTAGGTCACAAAATAGTAGATCCACAGTGCAGGCAAAGGTAAAAGCCACCTTTGTTCAAAAGCCAGTCGTATCTGACCATACCTGTCAAGTTTTGGATTTGGAAATAAGGGAATTTCCCTGCAAATACGGGATACTTGACAGCGATGCTTATCCTGTGCTGCCCTCCAATGGCGGCAATGGGCATTGCAGTCTAATTAATAAGGGATGACAGTGGGAAAGAGGGTAAAATAAGGGGTTTTCCTGGCCAATAAGGGATACTTGACAGCTATGCTTATCCTGTGCTGCCCGCCAATGGCGGCAATAGGGCATTGCAGTCTAATTAATAAGGGACGATGGTGGGAAAGAGGGTAAAATAAGGGGTTTTCCTGGCCAATAAGGGATATTTGACAGCTATGTATCTGACTAGGGTTCAGTGCTCATCTCTGTTTATAGCCAAAGAGCTAGTGCTGTCTGCGCCTGGAGATGTTTCCCCTGCCTGGTCACATGGCAGGCATGTTTTAACACCGGAGTGTCACGGAACACTGTTTACCTTCCCACCAAAGTGGTCCTTATTTCTCTACTTGCAATTTCTTGCTTAGGTTGGCAGACATTTCTGTGGACACGTGGCTGGCAGGCCTCAACACTGGAGTGCATGGAACGCTGTTTACCTTTCCCACCGAAGTGGTCCCTATTGATCTACTTGCAATTTCTTGCTTTCAAACTGCTAGGTTGGCAGGAGCTGGGACAGGCGACTGGCGCTCACTCCGTCGTGCAGTACCCAGGAATCGAACTCTGATCTTCCAGTCAGCGAATTAACCGCTTGAGCCACCACTGTCCCACAATGCAATGTGGTTGCAAAAAAATGAGCCAACACCATCTTAGGCTGCATTAACAGGCGTCTCGTCTCCAAAACCTATGAAATACTGCTACCCCCCCCCCCTCTATTCAGCACTAGTTAAGACCCCATCTAGAACCCAGCGTCCAATTCTGGGCACTTTAAGAAAGATGCAAACAAATTAGATCAGGTCCAGATAAGGGCAACAAAGATGATCAGAGGAATAGAAACCAAACCCTAGGACTGTGATGGCAAACCTTGGCACTCCAGGTGTTCTTGGACTTCAGTTCCCAGAAACTCAAGTCTCTGTGAAACCACACAAATGGGTTTACTGTGATTCATCCGGCCCTCGTCGTTCCCGGAAGTGGAAGTAAAACATGCCCGTATGGAGGAAGGGTTAACCCGGAAGAGCCTTAACCATATGGGCACGTTTTACTTCTGCTTCTGGGAGCGATGAGGGCAAAACTGTCAAGTTTTGGATTTGGAAATAAGGGAAATTTCCTGGCAAATATGGGCTACTTGACAGCTATGCTTATCCTGTGCTGCCCTCCAATGGTGGCAATAGGGCATTGCAATCTAATTAATATGGGATGACGCCAGGAAAGAGGGTAAAATAAGGTGTTTTCCCGATCAATACGGGATACTTGACAGCTATGCTTATCCTGTGCTGCCCTCCAATGGTGGCAATAGGGCATTGCAGTCTAATTAATAAGGGATGACAGAGGGAAAGAGCCCCAATTATGCCATGCAAGGGTTCAGCTATTTCTCATAGCAGCGCATTGTCTTGGTCAAGAGGACCGGGTGGTCAGGCACAGAGGATGATGGGATAGGGAGGAAAAACTTACGTACGCCGATTGCCCGAGGGCGTTGAGTTTCGTCGGCCTGGCCGTCTTCTTGGACATGAGGCCGGACACTTTCCCCACGTCTCCTTTCTCGACCGCTTCAAGAAGTCGTTGGTCGTGTTTGTTCCAGCTCTCGACCTGATTCGGCGAAAGAGAGAAAAGGAACGGCTGGAAAGTTGAGACCCGAGTACCGCACAGCGGAATGAGCTCCAGTCACCTGTCCCATCTCCTCCCAACCTAGCAGTTCGAAAGGAAGAAATTGCAAGTAGTGGAGATAAGGTGCTCCGTCGCAACGTTGAGTCATATGACTCCGTCGTGCACGTTGAGCACTGGATTCGGGTCTATGTTGAATTACAGTATTATTGGCTTTTTTCTTTATAATTATGTATTGATTATTAATATCTTGTGTTGAGATTCTGTATAATGTATCTGATATGATGATTTTTTGTTACTGTATTACTGATATGTTGTTAGGCCGCCTTGAGTCGGCGTTAAGCCGAGAAAGGCGGGATACAAATTAAATTTGGAATGGAATGGAAAGTAGATAAGTAGGTAACACTTTGCTGGAAAAGGTAAACAGCATTCCATGCACTTCAGTGTCTACACAGTGAGCACCTAAAGTTTCTCACATGTCCATGGAAACATCTGCAAACATATACAGCGCTGGCTCTTTGGCTATAAACAGAGATGAGCACTGGACCCTAGCGTCAGATACGACTGGCTTCTAAGCAAGGGTGGCCTTTAACTTTACTGCATAGTTCAGACTGCGGTGGTTTATTGGTGAAGATACTGAGCTTGATGAGCAGATGGTCGGCAGGTCAGCAGTTCGAGACCTGAGTGCTGCGCAACGGAGTGAGCACCCGAAGTTTCTCAAATTACGTTCCGTGGGACACCCATGGACTTCAGTTCCCAGAAGCCTCAGTCTGTCCCTTGACTGATTAGTGCTTTGGGAAATCGACTTAGACTTCTGGGAATTGAAGTCCAAGAACCAAAGTTTGAGAAACACTCAGGAAGCCAATGAGAGATGGCGCCGCCATGCGCATTCAGAGTGAAGGTATGAAGCCCTGCCCTCTCTCTGAATTGGCTTCATGCGGCAATTGCCAAATCTGATGCCCCCACTGTATATCATGATGCTTGACGCCACTCAACCTAGAGAAGAAATGAAACGTTACTTTGTAAAAAATGTCCAAGCCCCAGACCTGCTCAGAAGAGATGCGCAGACTTCCAAAATGGCATTAAATAGCGTTTCGTTTTTAGAAAATGGGACATTGAAGCCCGGTTCATAATAGCCAAGATTCGACACAGCGCGAAGACGCTACAGAGGAAGAAAATCCAGTTCTGAAAGTTGTTCCTAACACGGCAGCCGGCCCCGAGCTTAGGCAGTGAGCGATTTCACAACGGCGACACACCTGCGGTTGCCTAAACGGTTTTTAATTTATTTCACCCTGAGAAAAAGACATTTGTGCTCGAAGGCAAGGAATGGCTCCCAAGCAACTGGGGGAAGAAAACGGAAGGTTTGGATGAGGAATCCGGGCGGCTGGATCCCACCCCCACCCACCCTGGTCCCTCTTGTCTTGATCCATCCTAAGAACTTAGAATAGTAAACATTGGCCTTTCCGCATTGATTCACAACAGCCCTATGCGGTAGACTGGGCCCACTTTTGAGAGATTCCCCTACACATTTCTGGGACCTTACGTTCCCATGCATAGTTGTGCATCCTTAAAGGATGAGCAGCGGCGGGGTTGTCCTACAGAGAAATAAAACACTGGCCACCTTTGGCTGGCCCGCTATGCCAGTGTCGCTGGCGTGGCGGAAACGTCAATTGGAAATTGCCAATAGTTGATGTGTTGCTGCTCACTTGAACTGGTGCACAAGAAGGGATACAAGTGGCAACCCGTTAATTGGTGGCACACTTTGCCTCTGTGATATACACCTTTGCACCCGTGGAAGTAACCAATACATTTTCCTATCCATCCATCCATTTATTAGAAAAATCAAATAACCCACCCAGACGGTGTGACTATCCCAGTTGGGCAGAATATCAATGCAAATAATCAATTTATCCACCCATCCAATTTGATTGCCTATCTATCTATCTATCTATCTATCTATCTATCTATCTATCTATCTATCTATCTACCTACCTACCTCAATGTAATTCTATCTTATCTATCCATCCATCCATCCTTCCATTTGCTTGCCTACTTCCTTAATATAATCCGAGCTGTCTGTCTGTCTACCTCCTTAATGTAATTCTATCTATCTACCTACCTACCTACCTACCTCAATGTAATTCTATTTTATCCATCCATCCATCCTTCCATTTGCTTGCCTACTTCCTTTATATAATCCGAGCTGTTTGTCTGTCTGTCTACCTCCTTAATGTAATTCTATCTATCTATCTATCTATCTATCTACCTACCTACCTCAATGTAATTCTATTTTATCCATCCATCCATCCATCCATCCTTCCATTTGCTTGCCTACTTCCTTAATATAATCCGAGCTGTCTGTCTGTCTACCTCCTTAATGTAATTCTATCTATCTATCTATCTATCTATCTATCTATCTATCTATCTACCTACCTACCTACCTCAATGTAATTCTATCTTATCTATCCATCCATCCATCCTTCCATTTGCTTGCCTACTTCCTTTATATAATCCGAGCTGTCTGTCTGTCTGTCTACCTCCTTAATGTAATTCTATCTATCTGTCTATCTGTCTATCTATCTACCTACCTACTTACCTACCTACCTACCTCAATGTAATTCTATTTTATCTATCCATCCATCCATCCTTCCATTTGCTTGCCTACTTCCTTTATATAATCCGAGCTGTCTGTCTGTCTGTCTGTCTACCTCCTTAATGTAATTCTATCTATCTATCTACCTATCTACCTACCTACCTACCTCAATGTAATTCTATTTTATCTATCCATCCATCCATCCATCCATCCTTCCATTTGCTTGCCTACTTCCTTAATATAA
Source organism: Bradypodion pumilum (assembly GCA_035047305.1). Lineage (NCBI taxonomy): Eukaryota > Metazoa > Chordata > Lepidosauria > Squamata > Chamaeleonidae > Bradypodion > Bradypodion pumilum. The sequence goes on from JAWDJD010000018.1 coordinate 10,919,664, forward strand.
TCCGAGCTGTCTGTCTGTCTGTCTACCTCCTTAATGTAATTCTATCTACCTACCTACCTACCTACCTCAATGTAATTCTATTTTATCCATCCATCCATCCTTCCATTTGCTTGTCTACTTCCTTAATATAATCCGAGCTGTCTGTCTGTCTACCTCCTTAATGTAATTCTATCTATCTATCTATCTACCTACCTACCTACCTACCTACCTACCTACCTCAATGTAATTCTATTTTATCTATCCATCCATCCATCCATCCTTCCATTTGCTTGCCTACTTCCTTAATATAATCCGAGCTGTCTGTCTGTCTACCTCCTTAATGTAATTCTATCTATCTATCTATCTACCTACCTACCTACCTCAATGTAATTCTATTTTATCCATCCATCCATCCTTCCATTTGCTTGTCTACTTCCTTAATATAATCCGAGCTGTCTGTCTGTCTGTCTACCTCCTTAATGTAATTCTATCTATCTATCTATCTACCTACCTACTTACCTACCTACCTACCTCAATGTAATTCTATCTTATCTATCTATCCATCCATCCATCCTTCCATTTGCTTGCCTACCTCCTTAATATAATTCGAGATGTCTGTCTGTCTGTCTACCTCCTTAATGTAATTCTATCTATCTATCTATCTACCTACCTACCTACTTACCTACCTACCTCAATGTAATTCTATCTTATCTATCCATCCACCCAACCTTCCATTTGCTTGCCTACTTCCTTAATATAATCCGAGCTGTCTGTCTGTCTGTCTACCTCCTTAATGTAATTCTATCTACCTACCTACCTACCTACCTCAATGTAATTCTATTTTATCCATCCATCCATCCTTCCATTTGCTTGTCTACTTCCTTAATATAATCCGAGCTGTCTGTCTGTCTACCTCCTTAATGTAATTCTATCTATCTATCTATCTACCTACCTACCTACCTACCTACCTACCTACCTACCTCAATGTAATTCTATTTTATCTATCCATCCATCCATCCATCCTTCCATTTGCTTGCCTACTTCCTTAATATAATCCGAGCTGTCTGTCTGTCTACCTCCTTAATGTAATTCTATCTATCTATCTATCTACCTACCTACCTACCTCAATGTAATTCTATTTTATCCATCCATCCATCCTTCCATTTGCTTGCCTACTTCCTTAATATAATCCGAGCTGTCTGTCTGTCTGTCTACCTCCTTAATGTAATTCTATCTATCTATCTACCTACCTATCTACCTACCTACCTCAATGTAATTCTATCTTATCTATCTATCCATCCATCCATCCATTTGCTTGCCTACCTCCTTAGTATAATTCGAGATGTCTGTCTGTCTACCTCCCTAATGTATCTATCTATCCATCCAAAGTCCACATGTAAAAATTATCTGATTAATATTCTGATTTATATCTTGGAACTGGGATCCAAGAAAGTTCAAACAAGATTAGAAACTAGTTTACAAACAAACGGCATGGTTTTTGAAAGAGAAGAAACCCAGTCTTTGGAAAACCAGTATTTCAGCTTTGATTCGGATTTCTGCATTGAGCAGGAGGGGTTGGCCTGGATGGCCTCACGGGACCCTTTTCCAACCCGGCGATTCTACGGTTTCTCAAAAACCAGGCTCTCGACACAATTATCTTTTTAAAGTCGGACCTCGCAGATCACAATACAGACTTTGGCTCAACCGCCTTTCCTCCTTTGCCCTCTGCTAGGCGAGGCTGAAGCGTCCATGGCCTTTGGCACCTACCGCCACTTGGTTGCTGGAACAGGAGAACATTTTCTTCATGGTGGCTCCAGCCGTCTGTCCTGCCGCGCTGTTCCCAAGCATCTTGCCGCTCGGCATGGCTCACACTTCCTAGAAGAAATGTGCCAATGGCCGTGTAAACACCATCACTGCTGATGCCGCTGGTCTCCAGAAGGCAGGTTCTCTGCTCCGAGGCGTCCGGCGCATCAGAGTTGAAGACGAGCCGGGAAAGACATGCCTGGAGATGAAGCTCCCGGTTTTCCCAGACGAGTCCTGTGCCGTCCAGCCAACGGCTGCTGTTCACAGGTGGCTCGGTTCGGATCCGCCCCTCGTAACGTTTACACACCTGTTTCCTAGTCTAGGTCTAGGCCAGGTCGAGACTTGCCTGGGACGCGCCACATCAACCTGGCTTGGCTTCTGGCACGAAAAGGAGGAGAAAGGTGGCTGGTCTCAGAATTAAAGGATCTCCTTTTCCCCACCTAATTATATGTCACAACATGCCAATGCCACGGAGCAGAAATGCGCTCACAATGTGCTCCATTGAGACCCTTGGCATTTGGGAAACAGTCCTTTTAGAAACAACAGCAAGAAATGGATTTCCTAAGATCAGGCTGCCCTTGAAAGCCAGTCGTATCTGACTCTAGAGTCCAGTGCTCATCCCCGTGTACAGCTAAAGAGCCAGTGTTGTCTGCATCAGCAGACCTTTCCGTGGACATGTGGCAGGCAGGGCTAGAACGTTCGTCACCTTCCCACCAAAGTGGTCCCTCTTTATCTACTTGCAATGTCTTGCATTTGAACTGCTAGGTTGGCAGGAGCTGGGGCAGAGATGGACGCTCACCCCATCGTGCAGCGCTCAGGTCTCGAGCTGCTGACCTGCCAACCTTCAAGTCATCATGCTCAGCATCTTAACCACCAAGCCACTGCAGTCCCAGCAAAGAAATTAAAGGCTCCCCGTTTCCTGCAAATGTTTTCTTGGAAGTCTAAGCCCCAGCTTCCAGCTAGGATTCAATTTTTCACGCTGCACCGTATCCTTGGGCCATTAGGCACTGTGGCTGCCTCAGACGGCAGACTTTGGAGGTAACCAAAGAGCAGCACATCATTCACTCTGTGATTTTATGGCCATCGCAAGCAATGCTGTAAACCGTTCTGCTATCTCTTCAGCCTGTAGGCATCATATACAGCAGGGATTCTCAACCTGTGGCCCATGGGACGGATGTGTCCCACGACACCATTTTATGTGCCCCCCCACTGCCTCCACCACACCAGGAAGTGCCATGTGGTGGAGGAAGGGCAAAATGGCCATCCGGCCCTCGAAGCTGTCTGAGGGATGGTGACCCCAATGGCCCCTGGCTTGAAAAGGTTGAGAACCCCTGGGATACAGTGAGCGCTGGATTTGGTGGAGATGAAGTCAGAAAGGTGAACATTGGTGGAGGAAATATTAGTGATTAAAGGCACGCAGATGATGGCCAAAAGCAGCAGTGACTTGAAATGACTCGTGAGGGATTCCCCCCCCAGGAGCTCAGCGTATGGAGATCTGAATTAAAATACTGTAAATAAAATGGCAATCCAAAACTCTGTGTCTTAACCTCTGTGCACACCCTGTGACTTTCCCCTGTCTGCACCTGCAGGCATTTCCATGGACATGTGGCAGGTAGGATGAGACGCGGTTGTCTTTCCAGCCGGAGTAGTGTACCTATTTATCTACATGCAATTGCTTGCTTTCTAAAGTTTGGAATGGGAGCTCACTCCGCCATGCAGCACTCGGGTCTCAAACTTCCAGGCCCACCCCCAACCCCCAGGCTTCTAATCTGAACTCTGTGAAGTCTGCCTGTGCAGTAGACCAGGGGTTCTTACCTTACAGCTTGTGGGCCGGATCTGGCCCACAGCACCATTTCATGCAGCCCACTGCCCTCACTCCCACCACCGCCGGAACTGGCGTAAGCAGCCAAGTCAGCATTTACAGCTGCAGATGTGTTTTATGGCAGCATTTACGGCGGAAGGAAAACCACCAGTCCGGCCCACTCATCTGTCTGAGGGAGCGTGACCCGGCCCACGGCTTCACAAGTTTGAGAAATCCCCTGCAATAGACCAATGGATGGATGGTTAGAAACTTTAGATCAGGAGTTCTCAGCCTTTTAAAGCCATAGGCTATGGGGTCACGCTCCCTCGGATAGCTTTGGGGGCCGGGGGGCCGTTGTGCCCTTCCTCCACCACATGGCACCTCCGGGTGTGGTGGAGGCAGTGGTGGTGGGGCACATGAAATGGCATCATGGGGCGCAGGTTGAGAATCCCTGCTTTAGAGGAATGGAATGGATGGATGGAAATCAGTAGACCAATGGATGGATCGATAGAAAGCTTGGACAGACAGACAGACAGACAGATAGACTTCCACCGGAAGAGGAAGTAAAACGCGCTTTGCAATCTCATTTCCAACAGGATTTTAGGCTGTCATTTTCTCTCCTTAAAACAGGAGTGCCCAAACTATGGCCTGCAGGCCAGATCCGGCCCCTGACACCAATTCATCTGGCCCACGTTGCCCTTGTCGCTCCCGGAAGCAGAAGTAAAACATGCCCGTGTTTTACCTCCACTTCCGGGAGCGACAAAGGTGACGTGGGCTGCATGAACTGGCGTTGGGGGCCGGATCCGGCCCCCCGGCCGCAGGTTGAGAACCCCTGATGTAATCTAACATCAGAGAAAAGGGGGAAAGAATGATCTACTGAGAGACAAACGAAGGATTCAGACTCGGGGAAGGGAGGAGGGGAAGGAAGGGGAGGTTGGTTGGTTGGCATATTTGGGTCTCTGGCCAGGAGAGCGGCAGGTCTGCCTGCGCATAAGCTGTGCACATCGACGGGGAAAGATGGGGAGACCCCAAGCCGCCTCTCACGCTCTTCTCGGCTGGTGGATCCTGGTTGGCCTTGTGGCAGGTACCCCATGAGAATTGAGAGGGGGGGGTATTTGGGGGGTCAGCAAGCAAGACTTTTAGGGGGAGGGAAACCCATGTAGAGGGCAAGGGGGGATTTTAGCCACACATTGGCCGGGCGTATTTCAATCACTTTATTACGGTCTACTGGGGAGACTGGGATGGGATGGTGGATGATGGGATAGCTGCCAGGTCCCTGGGTCTTCCCCACCATGGGGTTCTTGACCAGATGCAGAGGGCTAAACTCTTGAAAAGTGGGCAATTGGTAGGATCCTGTGTAGGGAATAATGCCATCCTATACAGGAATTTTGATAAATCTGGTACACTGTGCGGTTTGCCATTTCTTCCACGAAAACAAACCAAAATAAATAAATAAACACCCCCAAATTCTAATAAGATTTAGAAAAGGTTCCCACCAGTTAGCCAAAAGTCTCTTATTGAGAAACTTAGGTCCTAACGTAAACTTCCCCAATTTATCTTGAGAATCTGTGAGCCTCCTTACCGTGGTAGGAAGCAGGAGATGATAGGTCCGCGATGGCGAACCTTGGCACTCCAGATATTCTTTGACGTCAATCCCCAGAAGCCCAACCCAAGCCCCCGCGAATCCACACGAATGGGTTTACTGCGATTCATCCGGCCCGCGTCACCCGGAAGTGGAAGTAAAACGCGCCCGTACAGAGGAAGGGTTAACCCGAAAGAGTCTTAACTACCGGCGTGTTTTACTTCTGCTTCCAGGAGCGACGAGGGCGGCGCGGGCCGGGCGAATCACAGTAAACCCATTCGTGTGGATTCACGGGGGCTTGGGCTTCTGGGAATTGAAGTCCAAGGACAACTCAACGGTAAGGAAGAAATGTATAAATAATAAATAAAACAACACATTTATTGTAAGTGGACTGTTTGACCAGAGATGGAGGTTTAACTTCCAACCGTCTGGGAGTAGCGCCCCCCCGCACCTCAAAATCGTTCCCCAATTACCAGCAATTAGTCTGACAAGCTTTCTCTACGCCAAAGGCCTACTGTTAATTATCCGCCCTGGGAATGCACCAAAAGTGCCCTTCCCATTCAATTCAAGGCATTGTCAGGGAGGAGAAATGAATTCCAAATAACCCCCTTCTTTACATGTCTACAATGGTTTTCGTGTGCCAATTTGCGGTCTGGTCTCTTGTGCCTCCTCGTTTTGTTCCCAAAAGACAAAACTCGTCTCTAAGGTCCTTGGCTGCAGCTCGTGGGATTGTATTGATGGCCGATTCTTGTTCCCCGATGTCTCTTTTGCTAAATGCCACGAGTAGGGTTACTTAACGATGAGATATTCCGGTGCTGGGCCATCGCAACTTGTTCTTTAAACGATTTAATTTTTGTTTTAAAAAAACTAACTGGTCACTCAGGTTTTGGACAAAGTGATCAGAGTCAAAATTTATTTATTTTTATTATATTTATACCCCACCCATCTAGGAAATTTTCCTACACTGGGCAGCTAACGACAGAAAAATCACACATTAAAAATGATCATGCATTTTAAAAAAGGCCACTCACTAAATGACAAGACAAGGCCGGCAGGTCGAGACCCGAGTGCTGCACGACGGAGTGAGCTCCCGTCGTCTGTCCCAGCTCCTGCCAACCTAGCAGTTTGAAAGCAAGAGTAAATAAGCAGGAACTGCTTTGGCGGGAAAGGTTATAGTGTTCAGTGTGCTTCAACGTTAGTCCTGCCTGCCGCATGACCACGCAAATGTCTTCAGACAGCCCTGGTTCTTGCGAATGTGAATGTTTTGTGATCACCTCCTCCTCTTGCCTCAACCCCATAATGTTTAGCTTCCTTTTCTCGTTCTAAAAGCCTAATTATGACTTTCACTGAAATAAATCTGAAAATTGCATTCTTGCCCAGGTGAGGCACCTTGGAGGCCCATGAGCGATTCTGGTGGGCCAGGTGACCTCTTTTAGAGATGTTAGGTCAAGGCCCTGAAAGTCAGTGGTGTCCAACTCTAGGGTTCAGTGCTCACCTCCATTTAAAGCCAAAGAGCCAGCATTGTCTTGAGACTGCAGATGTTTCCGTGGTCACGTGGTAGGCAGGACAACATGCCAGAACACTGTTACCTTTCCCGCTGAAGTGGTACCTATTGATCTACTTGCAATTTTTTTTGCTTTTGAACTGCTAGGTTGGCAGGAGCTGGGACAGATGCCGGGTGCTCATTCCGTCATGCAGCACTCGAGTCTCGAACTGCTGACCCGTCCACCTCCTGGTGGTCAAGCTCAGCACCTTAACCACTAAGACGCTTGGCCCCCTTTACAGAGGATAAACCACCCACCCCCTGTCTGAAAGCCGACACATTTGGGAAGGGGGCTTCAGCTCAGTTCCAGCATGACTGAAAAGTCACAAAGCAGGAGGTCAGGTACAAACCTTTCAAGTTTTGGATTTGGAAATAAGGGAAATTTCCCAACAAATACCGGATACATGATAGCTATGCTTATCCTGTGCTGCCCTCCAATGGCAGCAATAGGGCATTGCAGTCTAATTAATACGGGTTGACGGCAGGGAAGAGGGTAAAATAAGGGGTTTTCCCGGCCAATACAGGATACTTGACAGCTATGCTTAGCCTTTGCTGCCCCCAATGGCAGCAATAGGGCATTGCAGTCTAATTAATATGGGATGACGGCAGGGAAGAGGGTAAAATAAGGAGTTGTGATGACATTATTGCTTTATTATTGTATTGTTGATTTATTGTGTTATGTTTACCTGTATTATTGTACTATCTTATTGTTACTATGTACACCGCTTTGAGTTGCCCGCTGGGTGAGTAAAGCGGTATAGAAATTAAACTTGAAATGAAATGAAATGAAATGAAATACTTGACAGCTATGCTTATCCTTTGCTGCCCCCAATGGCAGCAATAGGGCATTGCAGTCTAATTAATACAGGATGACGGCAGGAAAGAGGGTAAAATAAGGAGTTTTCCCGGCCAATACGGGATACTTGACAGCTATGTTTATCCTTTGCTGCCCTCCAATGGCAGCAATAGGGCATTGCAGTCTAATTAATACGGGATGACGTCAGGGAAGAGGGTAAAATAAGGAGTTTTTCCGGCCAATATGGGATGCTTGACAGCTATGCTTATCCTTTGCTGCCCTCCAATGGCAGCAATAGGGCATTGCAGTCTAATTAATACGGGATGACGGCAGGGAAGAGGGTAAAATAAGGAGTTTTCCCGGCCAATACGGGATACTTGACAGCTATGCTTATCCTTTGCTGCCCTCCAATGGCAGCAATAGGGCATTGCAGTCTAATTAATACGGGATGACGTCAGGGAAGAGGGTAAAATAAGGGGTTTTCCCGGCCAATACGGGATACTTGACAGCTATGTTTATCCTTTGCTGCCCTCCAATGGCGGCAATAGGGCATTGCAGTCTAATTAATACAGGATAACGGCAGGGAAGAGGGTAAAATAAGGGGTTTTCCCGGCCAATACGGGATACTTGACAGCTATGTTTATCCTTTGCTGCCCCCAATGGCAGCAATAGGGCATTGCAGTCTAATTAATACAGGATGACGGCAGGAAAGAGGGTAAAATAAGGAGTTTTCCCGGCCAATACGGGATACTTGACAGCTATGTTTATCCTTTGCTGCCCTCCAATGGTGGCAATAGGGAATTGCAGTCTAATTAATAAGGGATGACGGCAGAAAAGAGGGTAAAATATGGGTTTTCCTGGCCAATACAGGATACTTGACAGCTATGCTTATCCTTTGCTGCCCTCCAATGGCGGCAATAGGGCATTGCAGTCTAATTAATACGGGATGACGTCAGGGAAGAGGGTAAAATAAGGAGTTTTTCCGGCCAATATGGGATGCTTGACAGCTATGCTTATCCTTTGCTGCCCTCCAATGGCAGCAATAGGGCATTGCAGTCTAATTAATACGGGATGACGGCAGGGAAGAGGGTAAAATAAGGAGTTTTCCCGGCCAATACGGGATACTTGACAGCTATGTTTATCCTTTGCTGCCCTCCAATGGCAGCAATAGGGCATTGCAGTCTAATTAATACGGGATGACGTCAGGGAAGAGGGTAAAATAAGGGGTTTTCCCGGCCAATACGGGATACTTGACAGCTATGTTTATCCTTTGCTGCCCTCCAATGGCGGCAATAGGGCATTGCAGTCTAATTAATACAGGATAACGGCAGGGAAGAGGGTAAAATAAGGGGTTTTCCCGGCCAATACGGGATACTTGACAGCTATGTTTATCCTTTGCTGCCCCCAATGGCAGCAATAGGGCATTGCAGTCTAATTAATACAGGATGACGGCAGGAAAGAGGGTAAAATAAGGAGTTTTCCCGGCCAATACGGGATACTTGACAGCTATGTTTATCCTTTGCTGCCCTCCAATGGTGGCAATAGGGAATTGCAGTCTAATTAATAAGGGATGACGGCAGAAAAGAGGGTAAAATATGGGTTTTCCTGGCCAATACAGGATACTTGACAGCTATGCTTATCCTTTGCTGCCCTCCAATGGCGGCAATAGGGCATTGCAGTCTAATTAATACGGGATGACGTCAGGGAAGAGGGTAAAATAAGGAGTTTTTCCGGCCAATACGGGATGCTTGACAGCTATGCTTATCCTTTGCTGCCCTCCAATGGCAGCAATAGGGCATTGCAGTCTAATTAATACGGGATGACGGCAGGGAAGAGGGTAAAATAAGGGGTTTTCCCGGCCAATACGGGATACTTGACAGCTATGTTTATCCTTTGCTGCCCTCCAATGGCAGCAATAGTGCATTGCAGTCTAATTAATACGGGATGATGGCAGGGAAGAGGGTAAAATAAGGGATTTTCCCGTCCAATATGGGATACTTGACAGCTATGGTCAGGTATCCTTAGAATGGGATACCTGGACTCACCTGTCTTAGTAGCAAACACATGTCACCTGGTGGTCACCTGGTTGTGAGAACGATGGTTATCCGGGGCCGTTCTGTTTTGCATCCGTGCCAATCCCTGTGAATCGGCACCTTCAGGGATCTGTGTCCTTGTCCTTTTATTTTGGAGGATAATAATAATGCCCTTATTGGGGGTGACACACAAGCGGGACACCCTCGCTTTCAACTTAAAATCCTTTGCGGGAAGCCCCTCAAGAGAGTGGAACAGGGGTTCCCAAACTTTCCAAGCGGGGGGGGGCGGGTCATGCTTTGTGGGCCGGATGGCTATTTTGCCCTGCCTGGACAATGGAAGTGGCCATTTTGTCCCAACAGCTTCAAAGGGGGTGGCCATTTTGTTTTTCAAATGTCCTTGGAGGGGTGTGGGGGCCGCATGAAGTGGCGCTGCAGGCCGGATCCAGCCCACGGGCCTTAGGCCGGGAGCCCCTGGAATGGAAGAAGGCGAAGCGGTGGAGCTGCTGCTTGTGAAACCAGCCTGCATTCGGGTATTTCTCTTCCAGGCACAGAGGCCGTGAAGGTATCAGTGGTTGCAGATAGCGTCCAGGTGGTCCGGGGTGGAAGTGCGCTGCTGCCATGCTCCTTCCACACCACGGTGCCGCTGGACCGCCTCAACATCATCTGGACTGTCATCCCCTCCTCGGACCCCCGGCACCCTCAGCAAGTGAGTTTAAGAGGGCAGCATTCAGTCCCTCCCCATCTTTCAATGTCCATCCCACCCAAGTCAAGGTCTCCCTTGCTTGAAAGCCAGTCGTATCCAACTCTAGGGTTCGGTGCTCATCTTTGTTTATAGCTCAAGAGCCAGCACTGTTTGCGTCTGCAGATGTTTCCGTGGTCACTAGACAATGGAAGGCTGTTACCTTTCCTGCCAAAGCGGTATCTGCTTATTTACTTGCAACTTCTTGCTTTCGAACTGCTCGTTTTGCAGGAATCAGGAAAGACGACGGGAGTTCATTCCGTTGTGCAGCACTCGGGTCTCGAGCTACTGACCTTCCAGTCAAGCTCAGCATCTTAACTACTAAGCTACTGCAGCAAAGGAATTAGGCATGAGTAGACGTCAGAACGCTATAACCTTTCCCTCCAAAGTGGTACCTATTCATCTACTTGCAATTTCTTTTTTTCAGGGCACACCATTTAGACATGCTCCGAAACACCGTTGCCTTTTTCAATATGTTGGACGTTCCCGAGAGGCGGCTACTACTCCCACTGGGATTTAGGACACTTATCTCCTGCATGCCACTTTAAACCATTACCAAGCAAAGGCTAGCCCCGTGATGGCGAACCGTGGCACTCCAGATGTTCTTGGACTTCAATTCCCAGAAGCCCAAGCCCCCTGTGAATCCATACGAATGGGTTTACTGCAATTCAGCCGGCCCACGCCACCCTCGTTGCTCCCGGAAGCGGAAGTAAAACGCGCCCGTATGGTTAAGGCTCTTCCGGGTTAACCCTTCCTCCATACAGGCGCATTTTACTTCCGCTTCTGGGAGTGATGAGGGCGGCGTGGGCCGGATGAATCGCAGTAAACCTATTCGCGTTGTTTCACAGGGTGCTTGGGCTTCTGGGGATTGAAGTCCAAGAACATCTGGTGTGCCAAGGTTCGCCATCACGGGGCTAGACACTAAGCCAGCCCAGACAGAAATAGGAACCATGGGTTGAGTCTACATCCCCAATTCCAGAACTTAATTATTATTATTATTATTTACAAATGTAAATACAAAGATTTAATGAAACTACGCATTATTGGGACCCAAAAGACCATTATCTTACCTTTCCACTTCATTATGGACATCATCAGTGCGTCATGGAGTACATAGACAGAGCCTCTTTGAAGATTGTGGTATTTTTGAACCACAATCAGGCATAATATCCTGGCAACAGCCACCTTATATTGACGGCTAGTCTTTCTCACATTAGGTCAGACGAAAGGGAGTGCAGAACGAACTCACCCAAAGGTGCCTTTCCTTTGGCAGTTTCATGTCTGGCCTAGACGCGGAAGAAGATGATCAGTATGCCTTTACACCGATCCTCCTGGAAAAGTAACTTTTCAAGTCAAAATCCATCTCCAGATTGTCATTTTTTGCATTTGCCCAATTTAGATGTATTTGAAGCAGAGGTGTGCAGAATTAGCATCTGTTTCCAGTCCCGCGTCGTTGACCTAGTGACGAGTGTTCATCCTCTTACTACCCAGGGATTCTCATCCTGCAGCCCATAGGCCGGATGTGGCCCATGGCACCATTTCATGTGCCCCCCAACCACCTCCACCACTCCAGGAAGTGCCATGTGGTAGAGGAAGGGCAAAACGGCTGTCTGAGGGAGCATGACCCAATGGCCCCCGACTCTTACCTGTCCCAACATGATCTCAGGTGGGCTTCCTCTCTTCCACAGGTGCTTGCTTACGACCAAGGTCAGGTGGTGGAGAGCATGTCTCACTACACAGGCCGCGTGGCTTTCGCCTTCTCGCCGACCAAGAGCGCCACCATCATCCTCAACGACACGCGCAGCCAGGATAGCGGAACATATCAGTGCAGCATCACGAACCCGCCTGACACTGCTATCCCCAATATTGGGGTTGTCCGTCTCACGGTTTTTGGTATTTCTGCCTCACCCCCATCCCACTGTTAAAACCTAACCTTTTACTGTATAAGCAGAAGGAAGGGGGCTGTGGTTAAGAAGCTCACCTTGTTAGCCGGCAAGTCGGCAGTTCAAAACCCGGGTACTGCATGACGGATTGAGCACCCGCCTCTGTCCCATAGTTGTCAAGTATCCCTTATTGGCCAGGAAAACCCCTTATTTTACTCTCTTTCCCGCCATCACCCCTTATTAATTATTGCTTATCCTGTGCTGCCCTCCAATGGCGGCAATAGGGCATTGTAGTCTAATTAATAAGGGATGACGGCGGGAAAGAGAGTAAAATAAGGGGTTTTCCTAGCCAATAAGGGTTACTTGACAGCTATGGGTGGGGGTAGGGGCACATGAAATGGTATCATGGGTTGGTGCCTTAGGTTGGGAACCCGTCTTAGAATATGTTCTCTGTGTATACAGGAAGGCAAAATCAGTAGCGTGTGTATACACACACACACTATCAAAGGTTGCCCGGCGTTGGATATAATTTTTTAGAATTATTTTATGTAACCAAATAATGTTTTTCTATGTGTGAGTATATTTTTTTAAAATTCAATGTTTTTAAACTGTGTTTAGATGTTTATTTATTTTTTGAGTGAAAACTAAACAGGATTTAAGAAATGTTTTAGAAATGTTATTCTTTCTTTTGACTATTTTTGACTGTGTTTTCTCCTGTGTCCTCTGGGTGGTGCTGTTCTGCTTTTCTTTTACTTTGACTTTCTTTCTCCACTGGCCTGTGGGTGTCGCTTGTTCCGGTAAGTAGTCTCTCTTTCCTCATTTCATTTCCGGATCTCGTAGAGTAAGGTCGTTTGGGTGAGTTCTCCGTTTTAATTTCTTTTGGGGGTTTGTATTGTTTTTTTTGTGGTGGTGGTGGTGGTGGTGGTGTTTCTGTTTGTTTGGTCTTTGTGTTATTTTTGGGTTTGTTTTTGGATGTTTTTGGATGTGATTTTTATGTAATTTTTTACTTTCTGGTTTATTTTTGGGGTAAGTGAAAGGCACCGTGCGGAGCACCATCCTTTGCTTACCTGGGAATATTTTCTCTTTCAAGGGGGGGAAGGCAATGATGTCTTCTCCCTCCCTCGAAAGCAAAACACTTCCTCGTAAAGTAAAGGAACCGGGCGGAGCGCCATCCGGTGCCTTTGCTTTGCGGGAGAATCGTTTTGCTTTCAAGGGGGGGGGAAGGAAATGATGCCTTCGCCCCCTGTTGAAAGTGTTGTGTGTGGGGGGGTTCCCTTCCCATGGCCTTTCGTCGGTGGCCGGGCCGCGGGAAGGCCAACGCCATTTCTCTCGTGTCCTCGGGGGGATGCGTCGTAGTGTGTGTGTGGTGGGGTTCCCTTCCCGCGGCCTGGGGTCGTTGGCCGGGCCTTGGGAACCCCAGCGCCGCTGTAGGTGGCATTGGGTGGGGGGATCTTCCCTTCCTGTGGGCTGTGCTCGGTCGGTGGACTGTGGTAATCTCAGTGCCGCCTCAGGCGGTGTGTGAGGGGAGTCTTCCTTTCCCACGGTCTGGGCTCGGTGTCCGAGGTGTGGGAAGGCAAGCTCCGGTTTTCAGGCAACGTTGGGGGGGGGTGTCTTCCCTTCCCGCAGGCTAGGCAGCCATGCCGTGTTGCGGGAACCCCAGCGGCAGCTGTATTTTTCTTTTTCGCGCGGCGGATTTCTCAGAGTTCTGTGTGCTCATGGCGTGCAGAACTCTGGGGCTTGTGGTTTGTGGGTATTTTTCCCTTTGTGTTGCGTTTTTTTTCTGTGGCTCGTTTTTGATTGGCCGCAGCGTCTTTTCCAATGTTCTTTGTGGTCATGCCTCTCAGCCTGATCGGCTGTGGTGCAGCATGGCGCAAAGAACGTTGGGAAATGATATTGTTTCCCTTTTTGCGCTTTTGTGGGGCTGTTGCCCCACTGCCGATTTTTTCAATCCTTCGTTGACCTGCGGACCCAGTTCGGCCATGTGCACGAATGGTGGGTGCGGGTCATTAGGGCGAGGCTTAGGAACCTATAGCAAGTTCCAACGGTTAACCCTTGGTTTTATAGGTTTACTAGCAGAGGTTGCCCGCGTTGCTGGGCTGTTTTAAATTGTGTTGGAAGGTTAAATTGTGTTAATGATTTTTTAAAAATTGCTGAGTCTGTAATTTTAATTTTTAAAATGTTTATGTAATTTTTTTTTGGCTTAACTGTGATCCCTTTTGTCCCCACAAACCTCCCAACCCCAGGGGAGCCAGCGGAGAGGGGGATCGCAACCCCCCACCTACTGATATTAAAGGGGAAACTCCAGTCGGGACCTTCAGGCGCCGTTGGTGAGGGAAAGAAGGGCGGTTGGTGTTTGCATGGCTGTGAGGCGTTGTGGTTTTTTTTAAAAAAAATTGGGCGCCGGCGCACAGTACTCTGGGGCTTGTAGGGGCTTGTAGTTATAGGTTTGTGATTTGTGGTTGTGGTGTGTTTTTTCCCCCTACGGCTTGATTTTGATTGGCCACAGCGCGTTTCTCAATGTTCTTTGTGGCCACGCCTCTCAGCCTGATTGGCTGTGGCACGGCACAAAGAACTTTGGGAAATGAAGTTGTTTCCCTTTTTTTGCGTTTGTGGGGCTCTTGCCCCAATACCGGTTTTTTCAATCCTTCGTTGACCTGCAGACCCAGTTCGGCCGTGTGCACGAATGGTGGGTGCAGGTCATTAGGGCGAGGCTTAGGAACCTATAGCAAGTTCCAACCGTTAACCCTTGGTTTTATAGGTTAATATAGATAGATAGATAGATAGATATAGACATAGATATATATATATTTATATAGATAGAGAGATAGAGATATATAGATATAGATAGATAGATATATAGAGATATATAGCCAATAAATACCATTCTAGGCAATTGTAAAGGAAGATTTTACGCCACGTTCTAACCTCTCTTGGACCGACTCTCCTCAAGATGAGGGTTTTGTGGGGCCTGAATTGAGCTTTGCTATTTTACGCCCCAACAGTACCACCGTCCAACCCCCGATGCTCCAGCGAAGGGACCACGGAAGAAGGAGGCAGCCTCCGGTTCGCCTGCATGGAGGAGGAAGGGGTGCCCCCACCCACCTTCACCTGGGAGAAAATTCCCCCGGAAAATACCCCAACTTGGGTGGTGAGCTACGAAGGTAAGAAACTGGAGGGTTTGACAGCACCCGGGTTACGACGGCTTAGAACAGAAGATACCCTAATTATCTCCCTGAAAATAAGACCTAACCGGAAAATAAGCCCTAGCATGATTTTTCAGGATGTTCGTAATACAAGGTTGCCCTTGCTTGAAAGCCAGTCGTATCCGACTCTAGGGTTCAATGCTCATCTCTATTTATAGCCAAAGAGCTAGGGTTGCAGACGTTTCCATGGACACACAGCTGGCATGCTTAAGACACCGGAGTGCATGGAACACTGTTTACCTTTCCCACCGAAGAGGTCCCTCTTTATCTACTTGCAATGTCTTGCTTTTGAACTGCTAGGTTGGCAGGAGCTGGGGCAGAGGCGGGAGCTCACTCTGTTGTGCAGTACCTGGGAATCGAAAGACGACCTTCCAGTACCCTTGAGAATGTTTGTCTTTATGGGTGACTGGCAAGACCTTGCCATAAGGGGAAACTCACTCTTTCTTCTGGCTCTCTCCTTTGGCCAGATGACCGCCGGGCCCTTCTGATGTTCGCCAACTTGACCACAGATGCCTCGGGGCTTTACTCCTGCACCGTCTCCAACATCCTGGGGTCCGTCTCTTGTGCCTTGGAACTACAGGTTCACGTTGGTGGGTATCACTGCATGATAAACCCCCCCCAGATGGATACATCCTTTAAGCCTGTGGTGGTGAACCTTGGCACTCCAGCTGTTCCTGGACTTCCAATTCCCAGAAGCCCAATTTCCTGTGAATCCACACGAATGGGCGTACTGTGCAGATAAGCCCATTTGTGTGGATTCACATAGACTTGGGCTTCTGGGAACTGAAGTCCAAGAACACACACAGCAAACCCATTCGTGTGGATTCAGAGATGGCTTTCTGGGGCTTTCAAACTGCTAGGCTGGCAGGAGCTGGGCCGGATGACGGGAGCTCACTCAGTCACACAGCACTTGGGTCTCAGACTGCTGACCGTCCCGGGTTGTCAAGCTTGGCCTCTTAATGAATACTTTGTGAAGCCAAACCAGCTCTTTAAACTCCCCGTTTGTTCCTGCTTTGCTTTCCAGCCCCACACGGCCCCACGGCCCTGGTGGTGGGGGTCACCCTCCTGCTCAGCATGGGGCTGGTCCTGCTGACCCTCTTCGCCCTGGGCTTATGGCTCTACCACTCCAGCGTGGCCCAGTGGCCGGGCGGCAGAGAGGACGATGATGACAACTCGCACAATGAGATCAGGTAAAGCAGCGCATGGGGCGCATCTCTCAAATGCAAATGGTAAAGGTAATCCTTGCTTGAAAGCCAGTCGTATCCGACTCAAGGGTTCGGTGCTCATCTGTTTATAGCCGAAGAGCCAGCGCTGTCTGCGTCTGCAAATGTTTCCGTGGACATGTGGCAGGCATAACTAGACACCGGAGTGTACAGAATGCTGTTTACCTTCCCACAAAAGTCCCTATTTATCCACTTGCAATGTCTTGCTTTCCAACTGCAAGGTTGGCAGGAGCTGGGGCGGACGGGAGCTCACTCCGCTGTGCAGTACATGGGAATCGAACTCCGTCCTTCCAGACTTCGAGTTCAGCGTCTTAACCACTTGAACCACTGCAGTCCCCAAAAGCAAACGACCCAAAGCCAAAATCCACTCACCCAGGGCTGTCCCAAGCGTGCTTTGTGCCCATGGGGTGTTTGGGGCTGCTGTAATTCCTTTACTGCAGAGGCTTAGTGGCGAAGACGCTGAGCTTGACTGGAAAGTTAGCAGTTTGAGACCCAAGTGTTGTCCCGGCTCCCGCCAACTTAGTATTTCAAAAGCAAGAAATGGCAAGGAGATAAATAGGTACTGCTTCGGTGGGAATGGTAATAGTGTTCCGTGCACTCGAGTGTCTAGTCATGCCTGCAGCTTGGCCACAGAAACGTCTGCAGAGGCAGACAGCGCTGGCTCTTTGACTATAAACAGAGATGAGCACTGAACCCGTCATATACGACTGGCTATGGAGCAAGGGGGATCTTTACCTAATTCCAGCATCAGTTTAGCAAGTTACACTGTAGGTAAAGGTAAATGTCTCCTTCGCTCTAAAGGCAGTCGTGTCCGACTCTAGGGTTCAGTGCTCATCTGTTTATAGCCAAAGAGCCAGTGCGGCTGCGTCTGCAGACATTTATGTAGTCATGTGGCAGACATAACTAGAACCAAAGTGCGCAGAACGCTATTACCTTTCCTCCCAAAGCAGTATCTACTTATCTAGGTTGGCAGGAGCTGGGACAGATGACGGAAGCTCATTCCGTCGTGCAGTACTCAGGTCTCAAACTGCTGACCTGCCGACCTTCTGGTTGTCAAGTTCAGCGTCTTAACCACGAAGCCAGATACCATTTAATAAAAACCATAATGTTCAGCATTGCAAAACCAGTAACTAAAATGAAAGAGCGAAACCTTTGGCCATTCCTCCACAGAATCGATGGCTTTTCTTCGGGGCGCCTGATCATTGCCAAGAGCCCAGCCGGAGGCAACCCAACGGCCCACGGGGTCCCGAAGCCCCTCTGGATCTTCACCAGTTCCACCCCCAACACTACCTACGCCCACCGGGAATGGAGACCCCAGCCCAGGAGTGCCACCCAAGCCGCCCTACCGGGGAGCCTGAGACAGCCAAGCCAGGAGCGGTGGAGAAGCGCCAGCCTCTCGGAACGACAGGAATCCTCCTCCGGAAGCGAAGAGAAGCCCTCCGGGGCCGGGCCCTTCCCCAAACCCATCGGGTTCCTGGTTTAGGAGCCGCTGGTGGAGATGGGTGGGGTGTGGGAAGGCCCCAGCCATGCAAAGAGATGGGCCAAGGGTTGAAGGTTGAGTTTGTGCTGCTGAGGCCCCGGGGCTGGAGTGAGGCCACTTTGGGTTGTCATGCTGTAATAATAACAACACCACAGTCTTTGTGCTTCGAATAAATATTTCAGGGATGAGGCATTGGTCATTTTCTAAGTGGCACAGGAGTTTCCAGAGTTTAGGGTTCCATACAGAGGGGCCATAAGAGAACCATAGAATCAATGAGTTGGAATAAGGGGCCTTTGAGGCCATTGAGTCCAAATCAAAGCAGACATGACGACATAGGTTTGCTTTCCAATTCCCTCCTGAATGCTTCCAGTGTTTTGAGCGCTCGCCACCTCCCGAGGCCACAGTGGGTTCCACCGTCGTACTGCTCTAACAGTTAAGAAGTTTCCCCTCATATTCAGCCTCTATCTCTGGATTCCTGTCGTTCAATTCCCAGAAGCCCAAGCACCCTATGAACCCACACGGATGGGTTTACTGGGATTCATCCGTCCCGCGCTGCCCTCATCGCTCCCGGAAGCGGAAGTAAAATGTGCCTGTACGGTTAAGGCTCTTCCAGGTTAACCCCTCCCCCATACGGGCACGTTTTACTTCTGCTTCCGGGAGCGATGAGGGCAGCGCAGGCCGGATGAATCGCAGTAATCCCATTTGTGTGGATTCACAGGGTGCTTGGGCTTCTGGGAATTGAAGTCCAAGAACATCTGGTGTGCCAAGGTTCACCATTACGGTTCTAGGGTTTGGTTTCCCGTCCTTATCTGTACCTTCCTTCCACATCGCAGCGTGACACCCAGAATACCACGGATCCAGTTCCTTTGAGTCACTTTCCATTCCTGAGCCCTTTTGGCACGCAAAGTCCTCATCATCATCCTCATCCCCAGGCCAGGATGGATGAAGCGGCTGCTCTCCATCAAGATAGACTCAAGTGGGATTTAATCCACTTGAGGACCCTCACCCTTCCCTGTGGACATCGCCACCCACGGCCAATAGTCCTCAGGGTGGTCAGGTTCGGCACCGAGTGGCTGGCAGTAGAATCTACTCCATTCCCCTAGTACAGGGGTTCTCAACATTTTCAGGTTTTGGGTCAGACCCGCCTCAGATAGCTGAGTGCGCCGGTCATGTGATTCCGTGTGTATCCCCCTGTGCGTTTTCGCAAGTTCTTGTGCATAGTCTCGTGAGATTTTGCAAGTTCTTGTGAGATTTTGTGAGTCCTTGCATGTATTCTTGTAGGATTCTGTGCGTTTCCAGCACATTTTTTGTGTTTCTGCCACTTGTGGCGGCGGCGGCAGTGATGACAGCGGTGGGCCACATGAAATGGCACCACAGGCTGGGGCCAGCCCACGGTCTGTAGGTTGCAAATCCCTGCCCTAGCAGGATCACCTGGCCAGACTAATGGTAGTCATAAAACCACCACACAAGCCGCCTTAGGGTCCTGGTTCCATTCATTTTCTCTCTGGTTTAAATCCAGAGCTTTATTAATCTTTGAAAGAAAAAGGAGAATCTCCATCCAGTATAATAGCTCACCATCCCACAAGTCCCCACCCACCACAAATGGGAGCTGGCTACAGTTCTGGGTCGGCTTCCCCACCTGGGGACCCCGTGTCTCTGTAGCTGAAGGGCAATGTTAGTGCTTTTGGGGGGGGGAGGGGAAGGCATGACAAACTAGGTCTCACTTCCACCCTCATTCGGGGCAGAGAGACCCCTGGGCCATAACAGGGACCCCCCAAAAGCAGGCAAGTCGCAGTGGCATCGAGCCAGCACAGACTGGGACCAAGATCAGCGCAATGGCTGCTTCCCGGGAGAAAACGCAGGGCTCTGGGTCAGAAGAAACGGGGGGGACTGTACAATGTTTCTACCTGATACAGCGTGTGGGTCTGAGGACCTCCAATGCGCGGAAATGCAGAAGGCGGCCAAGGCAGGAAAATTGCAAATGTTAGCAGCGTGGATGATTAAAACAAGTTCTTGGTCCAGAAGCCGCAGGTGGGCGAGTGTCCACAGCCGTGGCTCAAACAGGGATGCGTCCCGGTTCCGTAGAATGAAAACGGAGCCCCGGCCGGGCCAGCGAGAGAAGCCCGCTGCCCGTTATCTGCAGGCGCCAAAGAAGCCAAAGGTTGAAGCCCTCCCTGGCGGTGAGGGGCGGTCAGTGAGAGTCCTTGATGATGACCTCCACGCCGTGCTGGCGGAGCTGAGCCCGCAAGAGGAGGTTTTTGCTCTTCAGATCTTCCACCTGTCAAAGAAGGAGAAGAGAGGAGGCAGGTCAGCCTGGGAGGGAAGGGGCCACACTGACTCTACGGGAAGGCCCTGCCCTGAAAGACTGGGAAGTCAATCTGCGACCAACACGGTAAAAAACAAGAGGTAGCATTTTTAAATACTTCATAGCAATCACTCTTTCTCCGGGCGGTTCACAAGTTAATTAGCAGTCGTTCGTTCGTTCTCGCGTCAGAGATTACTCTGGGTTGAAAGGATTTGTGCAAGGGGTGCCCAAATGAGGGTCCTTTCATGTCCCCCATCGTGCAGCTCTTGGGAACCAAACCGGTCTTTACCGGTCTCCAAGCCGAGTGCCTTAACCACTTAACCGGAGGAGCTGTTAGCATTTTGCCCCCAAGATACTGGGGACTCATTCAGCTGACCTTGGAAGGATGGGAAAGGCTGAGTCAACCTCGAGCCCTGGCCAGGATCGAAGTGGCAAACCTTTGGCTGCAGCACAGCAGTTTAACCAGGCGGTGTTCCCCACTGGCCTCACCTGTTGCCGCAAGACCTTGTTGTCCATCTGGAGCTGGTCCAGTCCCTGCAGCTCTTCCGAGAGGCGGATGTTGCTCTGCCGAAGCTCCTGGATGTAGTCGCAAGCCTTGGACAGGATCCCGCCTTTGCTCTGGAGAGAGGAGGGAGAAAACCCGATCTGGGGAGGGAAACTTGGCAGGTTTGAACCACCGACCCCTCTTCGTCCATTTCCCCCTTCTCCTCCCCCCCCCCCATTCCTGCCATCGGCCAGCAAGATATGCACTTGACCCATATCCCTTGTTTCCCGTCAAGGTGGGTCTAAAAGCTGAACCCCCCACCCCAAAAGCATCGCTGAAAGTTGCAAAATCCCCAAAGGTTTTGAAATATATTTTAAGCACCCTTGTTTTAACTTCCGTCTCTTGATATGTTTTAAGGACTCGTGTTTTAACTCCCTGCTCTTTTTGCTGGACTAGGATGGCCTTGGACCATGATAACGATTTATTAAATCCACAGCGATGGTTTTGTGCTTGAAAGCCAGTTGTGTCCGACTCTACGGTTCAGTGCTCATCTGTTTACAGCCAAAGAGCCAGCACTGTCTGCATTTGCAGACATTTCCATGGTCATGTGGCAGGCATGACTACAGCACAGAATACTGTTACCTTTCCCACGAAGAGGGGTTTGGCGGTTCAAACCTGCCAAGTTTCCCTTCCCAGATCGGTACCTGTTTATCTTTTCACAATTTCTTGCTTTTGAACTGCTAGCCTGGCAGTAGCTGGGACAGACGACGGGAACTCACTCTGTCAAGCAGCACTCGGGTCTTGGACTGCTGACTCCAGTCATCAAGTCCAGCAGCTTAACCACTAAGCCACCACAATCCATACGGATGTATCTATCAGTAGTTTTAGAAACCCTGGGTCAAGATATCTGTCTCCTCTCTCTCTCCAGAAAAGCTGGATCTATTTATTTATCTAGATCAGTGTCTCCCAACTCTTGGTCCTTACACCTCAATTCCCAAAAGCACTGATCAGCCAATGTACTGACTTGGGCTTCTGGGGATTGAAGTCCAAGAACCAAGGGTTGGGAAACAATGATCAATCAATCGATCCTCTATCTATCCATATACTTGTTTACCCCCTTAATGTAATTCTATCTATCTATCTACTTCAGGTCAGGGGTGCGCAAACTTTTCAGGCCGTGGGCCAGTCACTTGGTTCCTCCCACCGGAAGCGGAAGTAAAACGCACCCGTGATAAGGGCGGCATGAGCTGGATTTATTGGCGTCAGAGGTGGATCCGGCCCACAGGCCATAGTTTGGGCACCCCTGATCTACTTGCTTACCTCCTTAATGTAATTCTCTCTCTCTCTCTATCTATCTAGCAGCACCCATGCAGAGGAGTGGTAGAAAGAGACTTGCTTGTCTGCAGGTCACCTTGAGTCACCTCACCTGTCCAGATTTCGTGTTCTCCATCGAACAGTCAGGGATGATTTTAGACAGCTGCACAATCCAGTTGTTGATCTTGTCCCTCCGTCGCCGCTCCACTGGAAGGACAGAGGGACACTTTGTTAAAGGGGGGTTCCCTATTCTTTGGGCTCAAGGACACACACACACACCCGCCAGCAGACTATCAGCCAATTCCTCATGCCCCCTCCCACCACCTCCAAGAGTATTCCAATTTCTTTCCTTAGATTTCCATTTGTCAGTGGAAATGCTTCAAAACCCAAAGCAATCTTGTAAAAGCTCTTGATATCGAAGGCATGGAAACACACTCAATGTGTTATAACAGTAGCCAGCAGTGATCCTGAAATTCTTGTCTTGTACCAGATGTTCAACTCTCAAAATCCCTGACCCCTGGGCTATGTTGGCTGGGGCTTCTGAGAGGTGAGACCCAAAACATCTGGGGAACAAAAGATGGAAACCAGTTCCTTAGGGAGCTAAGAGAAATCCCACCGCTCTTGAATATTGTAGAGCAACCCCAGCATGCAGTGGACGTTAGCACAATAACCATAGAGACAGAAATACTAGTCTAAACTAAAGGAAGTTGTTTTATATTGTTTGTCCCCAAGTCACCAATTACAAAGGTTCCCATCTTCCTGTCTCTAGACCTATTTGCATGTATTAAGGCTTTGCATGTTCTGGGGTTTCTCTTTTGAACTTGCACTCTAACTAAAAGGTGCCTAAAGCCTGCCCTGTTTTTACTGTGCTGCTGCTACATATAACTTAACACGGGATTGGCTAGCAAAGCATAGCTAGTGGGAAGTAACACTGGTGTGTGTGTGTGTGTGTGTATACAATTGTTCACAGCCCATGAGAAGTGTGCAGTTTGTCTCTTACCTTCATTGTGTTGTGCCCGGCGCTTCTCATCCCGGGTGGTACGAGGAGCTTCTGACTTCCTGGGGGCAGAGGAGAAAGCTGGAATTGTGTGATCATGCCTAGTGCCCAATACGACTCTCCTCCCCCCCCCGAGCTAAAAAAATATGCCCCCCTTCGTCTTAATTTATGACCTGGGCAGACATTTCATGTTCATATAGCAATAGCAATTAGACTTCTATCCCACCCCATAATGCGGTTTTACAGGTAATTAGCATTTTGCCTTTCCAAACATGCTGGGGTCTCATTTCACCGACCTCGGAAGGATGGAAGAAGCTGAATCAACCTTGGCTCTTCCAGAATCGAACTCATAATATTTTGGCTGCAGTGCGTCACCAGGGTCTTCCATACTTATTTCCCCCGCCGCCCGCCAACAGAAGGCGACCAGTTTTAAAGAGAAGAGGGGGGGGGGAGACTGGAAACCACAGGTCAAGGAATACTCACGGCGAGTAGGGGTGCGTCCTGGGGGCGATCGACCTCTGCGTCCCACTCTGGAGAACCTCCTGGGGTGACATCATGACAAAGAATTGCCCTGGGAGAAAAGAGCAAAGGGGAGCAGATTTTTTTTTTTTTGAGAAGGAAGCCACAGCCCAGGAGAGACATCATAGAATCAATGAGTTGGAAGAGGCCTTTGAGGCCATTGAGTCCAACCCCCATTGAATCCGAATCAAAGCATACCCAACATAGGTTTGCTTTCCAATTCTTTCTTGAATGATTCCAGTGTTGGAGCGCTCCCCACCTCTCAAGGCAGTGGGTCCCACCGTCGTACTGCTCTAACCATTAAGAGGTTTCCCCTCATATTCAGCCTATTTCTCTGGATTCCTTTAGTTTGAGCCAGTTATTACATGTCCTGCATTCTGGGATGATTGAGAACAGATCTTTCTTCTTTATAATTTTCTTTCAGGTATTTGAAGAGTGCTCTCATCATCCTCTCCGTCTCCTTTTCTCCAAGCTAAACAGGCCCAGTTTCTTCAGTCTTTCCTCCTAGGGTTTTGGTTCCCATTCCAATCATCCTTCTTGCCCTTCTCTGGACCTGCTCCAGTTTTTTCGCATCTTTTCCCTTGAAGTGGAGATCTTCTCTAACCGCTCCAAGAAACTGCTAGGTTTGACATTGTTTTTACAGCAGAATTCTCTCTATAATCCAGTGGTTCCCAACCTTTTCAAGCCGGGGGCCGTGTCAGCTCTCTCAGTCAGCTTTGAGGGCCGGATGGCCATTCTGCCTTGCCTGCACGATGGGGACGGCCATTTTGTTTCTTGAATGCCCTTGGAGGGTGGGGGGGTGGGAACCCCTGTTCTAATCTCTTCCCCACCCCTGATTTTCTCATTTAAGAGTTTGTTTGGGGTTGTTGTTGTTGTTTTTTTGGGGGTGGGGGGATTAAAAGCTCCAGAGCTGCCCTGGTTTAAAGGGATGGGACACTCTGGTTTCCAGGATAAAGCCAGCCTGCTTATTCCACAAATCCTGTACTCCCACTGCCCTGAAACCTCACCACTGCAACTTCCTATGCAAAAGGATTTAAGGGACAGCAGTTCCGATGCATTCACACAATACCAGATAATTTTTGGGGTGGGTGGGTGGGGAATGGGTTGCCTTTGGGCTAACTGACCTGCGCCGGTCGGTGTGGCTTGGCCCAGCAGGGCGTCCGAGTTCTGGGTTGTCACCACAGCCGTGGCTGCCCCCGTGGAAGTACTGGAGTCGGCCACCGCCGTGGCCGGATAGTAGGCGTAGTGCGTCTCGGTAGCCGTGGTGTCTGTCTCAACGGCATCTTCGCTGGTGAAGGCCCCTTGGATAACAGCCTGGGAGGAAGATGAGAATAGGCAGTGTCAAAGAAAGACGTGACCCCCCCCACCCCCCGCAATTTCAGGTCAACCTGTCCAGGGAAATCGCTTGGGCAACCACCAGTTTTGTATTCTAGTGCTACCCCAACATGCAGTGAATACTAACACATTAACCAGAGGCAGGAAAGACTAGCCTGACCTAAAGGAAGTTGTTTTTGCATTGTTTGTCTCTAATTAAAATCAGAAAGGTTCCTGTCTTCCTGGCCCTATTTGCATGTCTTAAGGCCTTTGTTTATTCTGGCTTTCACTTTCAGAAAATACATCCTATTGAACGCTTCCATTGCCCGGCCACATGGCTGGAAGAAAGGTCACCTTTACTTACTTCCCCCCCCCTTAACTATTCTCCTGGATATCCCATTAATACTCCAGAGCACATGTCTCTTCTAGCTCCCCCAGTTGCTTAGTGGTTAAACGCTGAGCTGGAGACTGGAAGGTTGGGTTCCGATACCAGAGAGCTGCACTTGGTGACATGAAAGGAGCCTCATTCGGGCATCCCCTAAAAGCCCTTTCAACCCAGAATAATCTCTGACATGAAATTATTATTATTATGTCTCTTCTGACCTCAATTTTTAGCTGGGCTAAAAATCCCATGTCTCTCTCCCCTGCCCCCCCCCCGCGAACACACAATTTCTCTTTTCCTTCCACATCACATCCTACCTGGGTCATGGACTGTGTGGCCGGATAGCCACTGATGGCCCCCGTGCCCTCTGTCTGCCCATCCAGTTGCCCTTCTGCCACTTGAATCACTCTGTACATCAGCTGAAGAAGGGAAAGAAAAGACCAAAGAGAATAATACTGTGTGTGTGGGGGGGGGACCACAGTGCAGATTTGCAGAGATGAATCTTAGATGTTGCTTGCTACCTCCTGGCCCACGGGTTTCCAACCTTTTCAAGCCGGGAGCCGAGTCACGTTTTCTGTCAGCTTCACGAGCCGGACATCCATTTTGCCCTGGGTGGCCATTTTGTCCCGACAACTTCAAAGGAGCAGCCACATGAAATGACGTGGGGGCCAGATCCAGCCCACGGGCCTTAGGTTGGGAACCCCTGTCCTGTGGTCTTACCTTCGAATGTTACAGTGTGGACAAAATTTAGGCGACAGGGAAGGATTTATCCACCCCAGATCCTTCCAAACAGGGGTGGCTCTTATGGACTCCCAATCCCAGCATACAGAACCAGTGTTGAGAATTTTAAAAGAATGGCACTTCCAAGTCTAGGTGGTAGCGGGGTCAAAGTTGCTGGACTCCTGCTTCAAAGCAAGAAGGGAAAACCTGTGCGCAAGTTGGGAGGCTGGCCAACAATTGAGTCTCTCTCGTGGGAGGAATACACTGCATTTCAGCACTGAGGTCTAAGGTTTTAGCAACAGTAATAATACTTCTGGCAATAGCAATAACACCCCGTAGCACTTAGTGCCCTCTCAGGGCGGTTCACAAGGTAATTAGCAATTTGCCCCCAACATGTGGGGGGCTCAGACCAGGGAAGGATGGAAGATGCTGAGTCAACCTTGATCCCTGGCCAGGATTGAACTCACCACCTTTTGGTTGCAGGACAGCAGTTTTAACCCCTGCACCATCAGGGCTCTATAATGACAGGTTGCATACCTAACTGCTCTTCTTTGTGGTCCCCTGTGACGCCACATGAATGGGTTTACTGCAGGTCCGTGGATTCACAGAGACCACTAAGAAGAACCTGATAGAGCGTAGGAGCAGAAACAGACATCATAGATAACTCATAATTAGAACAACAGGGATTGTAATAACAGAAATGGGATTTTTAGATTATGTATTGTGAAAGGGAAAAGAGTAAAGCCATAACAAGATCTATTGCTATCATTCATCATTCTACCTACCTACCTATTTAGTTAATTTATACCTCACCCCAATTGGTATAAGCACCACTTCTGGCTGGCTTACAACAATGAAAAAACAGCCCACAAAACAGTAATATAAAACAGAACAATCCCAACAAATTTAAAATAAACATTAACAAGAGACCCACCTAGATGGCATTAATAGATTTAGAGTCTCATACTAATTAATAACCTATGTTTACTAGATGTAGCCAAAATACAACTCCATCAGCAAAAGCAAACCATACTTAAATTAACGACGACGACGACGACGACGACGACGACGACGACGACGACGACGACGACGACGACGACGACGACGACGACGACGACGATGATAATAATAATAATAATAATAATAATAATAATAATAATAATAATAATAATAATAATAATAATAATAATAATAATAGAGCTCATCCATTGTGAAAGCCTGCACTTTTGTAATACATTTAATCAAATCGGAAGAGAGGTGAAAATAGATCCCGGTGTTGCGCGCGTGAGAACCCAATGCTGCCTCACCTGAGCGCCTCCGTTCTCCGTCCGGAAGACATACTTGATGTTGGGGTCAGGAAAGGTCGCGGCCGACTGGATGCTGGCGATGGCCACGCTAGTGGGGTCTTCGCCTGTCGCCACTGCCCCTTCAGGGAGAGAGGAATGAAATGGATGCCACAGGGGGGCAAGGAAAGAATGCCATGGCCCCCGAGACAGGAGAGGCCTCCGTTCTCTTGGCCGCCTGAGGCGGCGAATGAGACAGGCTTGGAACAAAGCAATCACACTTCTATACATTGCCCCCTATAAGCACTTCGGCCCTCGCTGGGCGGTTCACAAGTTAATTAGCATTTTGCCCCCCACATGCTGGGTACTCATTTTACCGACCTTGGAATGATGGAAGGCTGAGTCAACCTGGATCCTCATCAGGATCAAACTGACAACGTTTTGGTTACAGTACAGCAGCTTAACCCTTACGTCGCCCATGCTCTATAAGTACGGGTGGCTTACCTGTAACTCTTCTTCTTCATGGTCACATGTGAACCCACACGAATGGCTTTACTGTGCATACACGCAATAAACCCATACATGCAGTAAACCCATTGGTGCGGATTCACAGAGACCACGAAGAAGAATTTGATAGAGCCACGTAGGGGCAGAAATAGACATTGCAGATAGCGCACCATTAGAACATTGTTATATTTAACAAGGATATAGCAACAGCAATCACACTTCTATTCCGCCCCATATAACCACTCCGGGCGGTTCACACATGAATTAGCACTTTGCCCCCAACAACATGCTGGGTCCTCATTTTTACCAACCTTGGAACAATGGAAGAGGCTGAGTCAACCTTGAGTCCTTGCCAGGGTCAAACTCACAAACTTTTGGTTGCAGGGCAGCAGTTTAACCCCTGCACTACCAGGGCTGCTGGAGAGAGAGAGGCTGCACCTCCCTGGCCAAAGCCAACTTTCAAGGACTTAGTCATCTCACCTGTGCCATGGTCAGATCACTCTCTGGTGACTCTTGACTTTCTGGGGGCGGCGCTTCATCGTAGGGAGGCAGGGCCGATTAAAATGGATCCAGATGGATTCCAGGGGGAACTGGGGGATGTTCCTCTGGATCGGCTACACGATTCACCCGAGGCACTTGTCGACCTGTGGAACAGGACGGCAACAGCAGCCTTGGATGAAATCGCGCCACTGCGGCTTCTCCGCGGCCGTGGGGTTAGGTCATCCCCGTGGTTCACGGATGAACTGCGGGAACTCAAATGGGCAAAGAGACGCCTAGAGCGCCGCTGGGTGAAGACCCGGGATGACTCCGATTGGACACTAGCTAGAGCTGCTATTAGGGCCTACCTAGTGGCGATGGGGGTGGTGAGGCGGCAATACTACACCACCCTTATTGCCTCCGCTGATAATCGCCCAGCCACCCTGTTCCGGGTAACCAGGTCCCTCCTCAGTAGGGGGAGATCGGTGCCCGGTTGGCAGGGTTCGGCTGAGGACTTTGCTGACCATCTGGTGGAGAAAATCGATCGGATTCGTTCAGGATTGAACCCTGGCGTGGATGGGGAGAGTCGGGGAGGTGCCGGGGCACAGTCTTGCAGTACGATCTGGGATCAGTTTGATCCTGTTGTCCCTGATGAAGTGGACAGGCTACTTGCAGCTGTTCGTGCCACTACATGTCCTTTGGACCCCTGTCCCACTTGGTTGGTGAAAGCCTCCAAGGGGGTAACAGGTGGCTGGGTTGGGGGGGATAATAAATGCTTCTTTACGGGAGGGGGTATTTCCTGCACAGCTAAAACATGCTTTGGTGCAACCCCTCCTGAAGAAAATGTCCCTCGACCCAGCTGTCCTTAACAACTACAGGCCGGTTTCCAACCTGCCCTTTCTGGGTAAGGTTTTGGAGAAGGCGGTGGCGCGCCAGCTGCAGAGTGTCCTGGAGGAAGCGGATTATCTAGACCCCTTTCAATCAGGGTTCAGGCCCGGGTATGGAACGGAGACGGCATTGGTCGCACTAATGGATGATCTCTGGCGGGAGCGGGACGGGGGTTGTCCATCCGTCCTTGCTCTTCTTGACCTCTCAGCGGCCTTCGATACCGTCGACCACGGCATCCTTCTGGAACGGCTCAAAGGACTGGGGATCCAGGGCACCGTGTTGTCCTGGTTTTCCTCTTTTCTGGAGGGCCGTACCCAGTCGGTGTGGCTGGAGAGTGAGAGGTCCAGCCCTAGGCTTCTCAAGTATGGGGTGCCTCAGGGTTCGGTGCTCTCTCTCCTCTCCTATTTAACATCTACATGAAGCCACTGGGTGAGATCATTCGTTCCCACGGGGTGCGGTACCATCAGTACGCGGATGACACTCAGTTGTACATCTCGGCCCGTGGGGACCCCAGTGATGCCGTTGAAATCCTATCCGGATGCCTGGAGGCCATTGGGGTCTGGATGGGGGCCAATGGGCTTCGGCTGAATCCCAGCAAGACAGAGTGGCTATGGGTAAGGGGGCCCATGTTATCCAGGGAGCTACCATCTTTGGTACTGGATGGGGCTGTTTTGCCCCAGACAGACTCGGTGTGCAATCTGGGGGTCCTTCTGGACTCGCGGCTGCTGCTAGAACAGGTAGCGGCTGTGGCCAGGAGGGCTTTTGCCCAACTTCGGGTGATTCGCCAGTTGCGCACGTTCCTGGACCGGGGCTCCTTGCTTATGGTCACTCACGCTCTGGTCACTTCCCAACTAGATTACTGTAATGCGCTCTACATGGGGCTGCCCTTGACGACCATTCGGAGGCTGCAGCTGGTCCAGAATGAGGCAGCCCGGGTGGTGATGGGGTACTGACGATATGCCTTCGGGAGCTGCACTGGTTACCAGTTTGTCTCTGGGTGCAATTCAAGGTGCTGGTTTTGACCTTTAAAGCCCTATATGGCAGTGGGCCAGGATACCTTAGAGACCGCATCGTCCCAAGAGTGTCTGCCCGTCCAACCAGAGCGGACCGGAGGGTCTGTCTGATGGTGCCATCAACTAGGGGTGCACATCTATCCAGCACCCGAAGGAGGGCATTCTTCGTGTCCGCACCAACCCTCTGGAACCTCCTGCCAACAGATCTAAGACTTGAAAGAGAATTGCTGCCCTTCAGGAAAGGATTGAAGACCTGGCTGGCGGGGCAGGTGTGTGGGGGCCCGAATGGGAACACGGGCCCCGCCTGCTGGCTTATATAAACAACTAAGAACTCTCTCTTCTTTTAAAGTGGGTGGGATATGGGTCTTTTAAAGTGTTTTTATCTGTTTTAGAACTTGTTGTAATGCCGCCCTGAGTCGGGTTCTACCTGAGTGGGCGGCATATATAAATATGACTAATAATTAAATACATAAAACGGCCCAGGAGAAGAGGAGAAGCAAGGAGGGTAATGGGTCTACTCACCTTCTTGGATTTGTACAGTGCCCTCTTCTGTCTCTGTCACTTTCTGCTGTCTAGCAAGAGAAAGAAAAAGGAAAGACATTAGTGTTGGGGTTTTTTTTTGGGGGGGGAGGACAGAGTACCCCTAAACCAGTGATGGCCAACCTTGGCACTCCAGGTGTTCTTGGACTTCAATTACCAGAAGCCCTGATCAGCAGGGTATTGAAGTCCAAGAACAACTCCTGGAGCACCAAGGTTGGCCATCCCTGCCTTAAACCCATTCTTCTGACTTTCTGACTCCATCCTCCTCCTGTTTCTCTCCCAAAGAGAAAGCTCTCCCCTGTTTTATAGGGCCAACATCCCCAGAAGACCCACTCCACCGTCTAGACCTCTGAGATTGTGTCAGTGGGTCTGAGCATAAGATGGCCATAGGCCGTGTGATGTCCCTGCTAAAGAGGCTGACCTCCCTCCTCTGGGAAGGTCTAAGGATCCAAATCTTGAGCTTGGTCTCATTATAATTGTTTTGGAGACGTTATCACAGGTTCCAGGGGAGCCTCCTCTAAGACTCTGGTATTTCAAAAACCACCATCGGGCGGACCCTGGGAAACAGCCACCTGGTGTGGCCAGCTAATCTTTCTCATACTAGGTCAGGTGAAAGAAGTGCAAAAGGAACTCCCCAAAAGGTGGCTTCATTTGTGGCAGTCTCACGTCTGGCCTAGACACGGGAGGAGGAGGCACAGTGGGGGACTCAAACTCTCAACGTGGGTGCCTAAACCACGGAGGCATCCTGCAGTTCAATAATTGCACCCTGTTAAAAAATTTTTGACTTATGGTGCTTCTTCCCAGGGTTTTTTAGGTAGAGAATACCTATCTATCTATCCTACTTGCCTACCTCCTTAATGTAAGTTTATCTCTCTAGCTCTCTATGCGTTCGATAGCAGCCAGATTGGCTCTCAGTGTGACGTAACGCCAGTTGGCAAATCGTTCCAGGTATAGGACAGCATAAAAGGGAATTTTTTGAAACACCAGACCATGTCAGGCAATTTTAGCCACAGTGCAGTATCTTTCTGGCATCGTTTCCTGCCAATTTAGAAGGGCTGCGATAATGCTTAGATTGCACAAACAAAAATAAGGGGAAAGTGTAGGATCCAAACTCATTAAGAGAAACCCTGTCCCTTCAAGAGAGAGAGAAGGGGGGAAATGACCAACAGCCCTGACTGCAGCTGGTTAAGGTAGTTCAACTGCAGGTAAAGGTTTCCCTTGCTCGAAAGTCAGTCGTATCCGACTCTAGGGTGCAGTGCTCATCTCTGTTTCTAAGCCGAAGAGCCAGCGCTGCCTGCTTCTGCAGAAGTTTCCGTGGTCATGTGGCAGGCATGACTAGACACCGGAGCGCACGGAACGCTGTTACCTTCCCACCGAAGTGGTCCCTATTTATCTACTTGCAATTTCTTGCTTTCGAACTGCTAGGCTGGCAGGAGCTGGGATGAAGACGGGAGCTCATTTCCGTAAGAACTATACCTTAATAAGCTGCAAATAAGGACATAGTGTCAATTTCCTTCTCTCATTTTCTCTGCCTCTCATTTGATATCTAGATGCAGTAATGCAACAATACTATATAAAAATGGAATGATATGCAAGGATCCAGCCCTCCCAGTGTTTTAACACTGGCCCCCATACCTGCCGTGCCATCATGCCAACCACCAGTACCCCTGGGCATGTTTCTCAGAAAAGGAAGGAAGGAAGAATGGAAAGAAAGGAAGGAAGGAAGGAAAGAAAAAGATTTTCCAGCACTCGTCTTTTGGAGATTTACTTGGCTGTGAAAACCTCCCAAAATCTCAAAGCCACAGAGAGAACCAGAAGTCAGATTTGCCCGTAGATTTTCTGACTACTAAGACAAAAACCAGACAAAATAATTTCTTTAAAAAGGCCAAATTACGCCAGTTTATTCAAAATGAGCAGATAGTGGACTAGTCAATGAAGCTCTTCCAGGGAGAACCAAGAGCAGATTGGGAGGGCAAATTGTGCCCCCCCCCTTTACAAGGGGAATCCAGAAACAAAACTTCTTACCCCTTCATTTCTCCACTTTGTTAGGCATCAGAATCCAGAGACTGATTGCCGTTTTTCTGCCTTCTCATTCAGTGTCAGTTCATCCAAACCCTGGGAAGGAGACACGCATTCATCAATACAGCGTTGCTCATTATATTTATCTGTGCAAACTTCAGCAAGTATTAAAACCAAGCAATTAAACTGTTTGAGTTCTACTAATACAAAATTACTGTTGCAAAACTTCCCAGTAAGACCAGGAAACTGTGTTGTACACACTTGACATGTGGGATGTGCATTTAACATGCTGTTTGGGATGCTTGGACACAAGAACAGCAAATAAATGAATATAATACATAAACAAACATACCCGTATTTTCCGGCGTATACGACTGGGCGTTAAGACGACCACCAACTTTTCCAGTTAAAATATAGAGTTTGGAATATACTTGTCATATAAGACTACCTCTCTTCCAATGCACACCAAATAAAAATTAACCCACACTCAACCCGAAGACGCGCAGCCCTCCGAGTCGAACGGGCACGTTCTCCTCCTCGAGGTACAGGAAGATGTGTGCAGCTTGCTTCCCCTTGCTTCATACTCCCCGCACAGAGCAGGGACTCGGCCGCGGCACCCCCCACCATATGCGCCGGACATATGAAGCAAGGGGAAACAAGCTGCAGTTAAGTACCTGTCCGATAAGACGACCCCCGACTTTGGCACAGATTTTTCGGGGTTAAAAAGTAGTCTTATATGCCAGAAAATAGAGTAATTAGATCTTTTGGAAGCAAATGCCATTTCAAAATCTAAGGACTCCAGGCTCCTTTTCATCAAGCACAATGCCCAAGTGACTGAAATATTTCAATTCTGACCATGGATTTCTTGTTATAACTTTCATCATTTGTAAAAAAAAAATGAAGAACATTATCTACATTCTGCTTCTCTTTTTTGTGGGACGATCTAGCCAGGGTTCCTCAAACTTGGCTCTTCATCAATAACAGGGAAATACTTATCAAATTTGCCAATGACACAAAACTAGATGGAAGTTAATAGTTTGGAAGATAGGAAGAGTTCACCAAGATCTGATAAGCTTGGGCTGAAACCATAAGAACATAACATAAGAGCAGCCTTGCTGGAAGAGGCCACAGGAGCCCATCCAGTCCAGCATTCTGTCACACACAGTGGCTCACCATGTGCTTCAGTGTATTTATTCCCAAGCAGATGCCCTTCACCTGCTTAGGATTCCCTGGAAATGGCATTGAGGGATATCCTGCCTATCTCTCCAACCCGGAGGTCGTCCTTAGGTATCCATTATAATTATAGCCATTGATACCCTTGGCCTCCATGAACTTGTCTAATCCTTTCTTGAAGCTGTCAAGACTGACACGTCTTCTGGCAGGGAGTTCCATAGACCAATGATCCTCTGAGTGAAAAAGTACTTTCTCTTATTTGTTTGAGAACTAGTACCCAAAGGTTTCACGGAGTTCCCCCTAATTCTAGTGTTGTGCGATAGGGAAAACAGTTTTTCCTTATCTACTTTGTCCACACCGTGCATGATTTTATAAACTTCAATGAGGTCACCTCTTAGACGCCGTCGTTCAAGAGTGAAGAGGCCCAAAATAATGAAATTTAACAGGGATGACTGCAAAGCTCTACACCAGAGGTGTCCAAACCTTTCGGGCTGTGGGCCGGTCATGTGGTTCTGTGGACCAGTCATGTGTTTCCTCCCACCAGAAGCAGAAGTAAAATGCGCCTTGCGATCTGTTTTGCAACAGGCTGCGATAGATTTTAGGCTGCCATTTCCCATGCTTAAACCAGGAGTGCCCGAACTACAGCCCGTGGGCCAGATCCGGCCCCCGATGCCAATTCAGCTGGCTCATGTCGCCCTAGTTGCTCCTGGAAGCAAAAGTAAACCGCGCCTGTACACCTAAGGAAACAAAACAAAACAAAAAAAACCACCCCCAAACAAATGCATACTTACAAGATACTTGGCTTAGTAACACTATGAGTGAGAAGGATCCTGGAATTGTTGTAGATCACAAAGTTAATAGGAACTAACAGTGTGATGGTGGCTGCAAAAAAAAAAAAGGCCAACATTATTCTGGGCTGCATTAACAACGTAGAGTTTCCAAATCCCATGAAGTCCCAGTTCCCCTCTATCCGTCTTTGATTAGGCCTCATCTTGCGTACCACGTCAAATTGTGGACACCACCGTTTAAGAAGGATGCGAAGAAACCGAAACAAGTCCAAATGAGGGAAAGGAGGAAGATTGAGGACTAAAAACCAAGCCCTATAAGAAGAGACAGCCTTGAGAAAAAGAAACTGAGAGGGGAGATGATGATGGCACTCTTCAAATACTTGAAAGATAGTCCTAAAGAGGAGGGGCAGGATCTATTCAATCATATCAAAGTGCAGGGCGCATAATAATGGGCTCAAGGTATAGGAAACCAAGATACAGGCTGAATACCAGGGAAAACCTCTTAACTGTTAGAGCAGTACAACAATAGAACCAATGTCCCAGGGAAGCAGTGAGCGTATCAGACTCTAGGGTTCAGTGCTCATCTCTGTTTATAGTCGAAAAGCCAGTGCTGTCTGCGTTTGCAGACATTTCCGTGGACATGTGGCAGGTATGCCTAGACACCGGAGTGCACGGAACGCTGTTTACCTGTCCCTATTTATCTACTTGCAATTTCTTGCTTTGAACTGCTAGTTTGGCAGGAGTTGGGGCAGAGACGGGCGCTCATTTCATCATGCAGTACTCTGGTTTTGAACTGCCGACCTTCCGTCTCCCAGCCAGTGTCTTAACCACGTGAGCCACCGCAGTCCTCAAAACTAACAGCTTTAAAAGAGAAATGTTGTTGGAAAAAACAGAAAGGGACATTTTGCAATCGTTGCAACATACTCGCAGGCTTCTACACATTCACACAAAATCCAGTTTCCTTAATCTGATGCCACTGTGTGGAACATCCAAATCCCAAAATGTATTGCAGGTACCCACTTTTATAATGCATTTACTTATTGCATTCTTACACCTCCCATAAAGCAAAACAGATTATTCTGGGCAATTTTATAAACAAGAAAAAAATACAAGCAAAGTCAAACAACACAATGAGTAAAACCGAATTAACAACACATTAGACAACATAATAGGAGCCAAACATTGGCGCCCTATAAGTATGCACACTTCAATATAAAATCAGGATGGAGGGGGGGGGGGATTAGAGAAATAGATTAGAAAAGCAGCTTTTTAGGCAATAATTCCAGCCACACCAGTCCCTTGAAAGCCTCATCGCGGATTGCAGCCTGGTTCCCAAAGTGTGTAAATATCATTTTCTTACACACAATCACACACTTCTCACCCACCAGACCAGGAGTGGCAGCTGCAACACCGGCAGTTGACTGTAGACCAGGAGTTCTCAACCTTTTAAAGCCAGGGGCCATTGAGTCCCGCTCCCTCAGACAGCTTCAGGGGCTGGACAGTGCCACATGGCACTTCCTGGTGTGGTGGAGGGCACATGAAATGGTGCCATGGGCCACATCCGGCCTGCAGGCCGCAGGTTGAGAATCCATGCAAGTCTAAGAAAGGTCTTCACCAGTTTGCTTCCTGATGCCTCTTAACCTAACCCAGACTTCTTAATATTAATATTAATAAAATAGATGTCTTTTTAAAAATCCCTGTTAAGCTCAACCTGCGGCCTGCAGGCCGGATGTGGCCCATGGCACCATTTCATGTCTTTTTAAAAATCCCCGTTAAGCTGCTAATTATAGGCTGCCAGGTATTTTATTTTCCCCCAGATATTTATTTTGTTGTTTATGTTATTTGGTTGTTCGTTCTATTGCAGTATATCACTTTTGTTTATTTGTGGGAAATAATATCCCACCTGGGCAGTATAAAAATGTAATAAATAAAATCACCATAAATAAAAAGCAGCTAATAATGAGGAAGAGTTGAAAACTATTCAGTCCACTTTTTATAGTGCAGATAAGATGCGCTCCATTAGGTCTCCTTTCTCCCAATTCTCTCATGACTCGTAAGTGGATCTTTATGCAACTGCAGTGGCTCAAGTGGCTGGGAAGCGGAAGGTCAGCAGTTCGATTCCCGAGGACGGAAATGAGCTCCCGTCTCTGCCCCAGCTCCTGCCAACCTAAGAGTGCGAAAGCAAGACATTGCAAGGAGATAAACAGGGACCACTTCGGTGAGAAGGAAGGGAAACAGCGTTCTGTGCGCTCTGGTGTCTAGTCCTACCTGGCACATGACCACGGAAACGTCTGCAGAAGCGGACGGCGTTGGCTCTTCGGCTTAGAAACAGAGATGAGCACTGCACCCTAGAGGCGGATACGGCTGGCTTTCGAGCAAGGGAAACCTTTACCTTATTTTTTCAGGACTCTGGGACGAAACAAACAAACAAACAAGCAAGCAATAGCCATTGTGCCCATTGGCAGGGCAGGATGTGTGTGTGTGTGCCTATAGGCCTGTGGTTGTTGTGTGTGCAAGACCCTAACTTTTGCAAAGTGGGGGGATAAATTGGGGGAGGGGGCTGCATCCTGCACACCCCAATCATGCATTAAGGGCACCCCCCCATTCTCAGAAAGGAGGGAGGGGCTGGGGACAAAGACTATGCACCCCAATAACTCAAGGTCCTCCTTTTTTAGGGGGTAGAAAAAGGGGATACTCCCCCACCCCAATTCTGACCCCCACCCCAATTCTGACCCCCACCCCAATTCTGACCCTTCACCCCAATTCTGACCCCCCACCCCAATTCTGACCCCCCCACCCCAATTCTGCCCCCCACACACACCCCACACCCTCAATAGGGAAGAATTGGGAGAAGGCCCAGCCCAGAACCTCCATTTTTCTTCCTTCCAGGAAATACCAACCCCCCTCCCCAAATTTTAACACCCCCCCCCTTGCAAAGCAAAATACTGGGGTCCCTCCTTGCTTACCTGACCCCTCTATCCCTCAGCCCCCCACTTTTCCTCGCCATGGAACCCGCGCGTGCGCAGTGAGCTACTCCGTCCCCTTCTTCCTCTTCCGCCCCTTTCAGGCCAGGACCCCGCCTCCCAAGCGGACCTGGACCAATCAGATCAGCGGGAGGGCACTTCTGGTCTCCGCCATCTTATCACCGGAAGCGGGGCAGGTGGGCGAGGGCTGAGGCCACTTTCCGCCATTTGCAGCTCCATGTATATGCCCTCCTATGGGGCGCCATCTTAACGAAGGGCACCGCTTTCAGACGTGGCGGCCGCTTTTTAAGGGCTGACTACAGCCGTCGCCATGTTTATTAAGGGCAATTTGAATTTGTTTATTTTTTTAATATACCGCTTTCCCTCGTTTTGCAACCACCCAAAGCGGTTCACAGCATTCAAAAATATACAAAAAAATACGTTAATGCAAAGAAATACAATAACGCAAAACTGCAAGGCGATAATTATAAAGTTACCAAACAAAAATGCCAATTTGCAGATATGAAATTACATCGCAATACAGTAAAATGAGTCAAAAGCAATCTCCCTCCATTATTATTCCTTCGCAAGGTTCCTCCTGCCTTTGCGGCTGTTCTCAAGGGCCGGCCGTGGTTCTTTGGAGGGGGATTTTGGGAGTTGTAGTCCAAAGCTGAAAGCGGGCGGGGTCCTTTTTTCTGAAGGGCCCCCTTCATAAACTGCTCTCCTGTGGTGTAGGCCCAAACCTTGAGCCACCAAACCCCACAAATTGGCTTCAACCCAAGCTCGCTCTCAGTCTGGCCTACCTTGCAGGGTTCTCGTGAGGAGAAAATAGGGAAGAAAAGGTGAAGTGTTTATTCCACCTTAAGGCTCAAAAAGAGCTCCAGGCAATTCACATGTTCTCTATTGACAGTCTAAGGAAGGAGTTCTCAACCTTTTAAAGCCGGGGCCGGCCACATTCCCTCAGGCAGCTTCAGGGGCCGGACGGCCATATGCCCTTCCTCCACCACATGCCACTTCTTGGTGTGGTGGAGGCGGTGGGGGCCCACAGGCCGCAGATTGAGAATCCCTGGTCTAAGGGACTACGGTGGGTCAAGTGGTTAAGATGCCGAACTTAACGACTGGAAGCTCGGAGTTTGATACCCGAGTACTGCATGACAGAGTGAGCACCCGTCTCTGTTCCCAGCTCCTGCCAACCTAGCAGTTTGAAAGCAAGAAATTGCAAGGAGAGAAATAGGGACCACTTCAGTGGGGAAGGTAAACAGTGTTCTGTTCGCTCCGGTGTCTGCTCCTGCCTGCCACATGTCCATGGGAACGTCTGCAAACACAGCCAGCACCAGCTCTTTGGCTATAAATAGAGATGAGCACTGAACCCTAGAGTTGGATACAACTGGCTTTTGAGCAAGGGTGACCTTTACCTTTACTATTGACAGTCTGGCCAGAGTAGACCCTACTGCCAGTGACTCAATGCAGATCCTCAGGCGGCGGTTAACTAACCTGACCACTCTGAGGACTCATGGCCTTGGGTGGAGAAGTCCATAGGGAAGGGTGATGTTCCTCAAGTGGATTGAATCCCTCTTGATGGAGGGCAGCAGCTTCATCAATACTGGCCTGGGAATGATGATGATGAGGACTTTGTGTACTAAAAGTGCTCAGGACCAGAAAGTGACTCATGGAACTGGATCAGTGGTACTTATCGGTGTCACGCTGCAATGCAGAAGGCAAATGGAAGACCACTCGATTATATGGTTCCCAAGACAGTCTTCATGGCTGATTGCCATGATGGTAGCCAATATTTGGAATCAGAAGCAGCACAAGAAGTACAGG
This sequence comes from Bradypodion pumilum, assembly GCA_035047305.1. Lineage (NCBI taxonomy): Eukaryota > Metazoa > Chordata > Lepidosauria > Squamata > Chamaeleonidae > Bradypodion > Bradypodion pumilum. The sequence continues at coordinate 10,959,239 of JAWDJD010000018.1, forward strand.
TATACATAACCAAGCTAACATCTTTATTGTGCTCAGCATTTGTCAAGTGTGCTGTGGTGCATGTACAGACTGCTACAATAATGGGAGGTGATATAGAGCATGTAGCCCTGAAAATGTAAGCGAGAATATTGGCAAAGCCTGTTTAGTGTATGAGAGTCAAGACACACGGCACAGCCAAAGGCTGGGTTAACTCAGGTTTATTGCATGGTGGACAGAGGGAACATGAGGTAATGGCGGACGAACAGCTCTATATATACGGCAGTAACGTATTTGAATGTGGCTCCACGGTAGCCCGTTGGCTACTGGTCCGCGTGACATCATGGCTGGTCACGCCCTTCTTGTCCAGGTGTAGGTAGCGGCGGGAAACTTCCCGCGCTGCGGTCTTTGATGGTTTTGAACCAAGAGAGCTTGGACGCTCGCTGCTGCCAGCTGGTGGTCATCAGCTCGCGTCCTATTACAGGGTTTATGTGATACAGCTGAAGGTTACATTGTTACTCATTGGCAAGGTTACATTGATTCAGGTACATTGATATCACATGTAGAAGGATACACTATTAGGACACAACACTCCTCCCCCCTAGGATGAGACGAAGTCTCTCAGCCAAGATGGCTTATTTCGAACACGCTGGGGTCTCGGCGCGGGCTGCCCTGCCCCGGCTTCGCTCCCTCCTCCTTGCTCCCTGGCTTCCTGCCCTGCAATCTTAGAGGATGACTTGTTAGTGGTTTGCCGCGGCTCTGCGGCTTTGTTGGGAGGTGTGTGCTTTGTTTGGGAAGAACCGGGGGCACTGGGGACTAACGAAAAACCCCTCTTCTCGCTTGGATGGGTGGGGGAACACTCCGAAAACCCCCCCCGGCTCACAAAATCAAAATCAAAATCGGATTCGGGGGAAGCGGCAGCGGCGGCCGCACACTCCTTTTCCCTCCCCCCGGGCTCGGATAGAACTGGGGTATCAAAAGGATATGAGTCGGGCTCGCTGCTTTCCCCCCTGCCTCCCCCTTGGGCTAAACGGGTGGGGGAGAACCCTATCGCTGAATCCTGTCGCTGTGCTCCACTGGTCGGTCCCTCGCTCACTCGGTGCCTCAGTTGATCAGCGTGCCTCCTCCAGAGGAGGCCGGTGCTAGTTTCCACCCGATAGGACACTGGCCCCGTCTGTTCTATTATCGTCCCCGGCACCCAGGCTGGGCCTGCGTTGGCATAGTTCCTGCAATGTACAGGATCGCCTATGCCGAAACCTTTCGAGACCGCTAACCCTATGTTTTTCCCTTTGTCCTCGATCCTCGACGGGTCTAGTCTGGACAAAAGCGTGGTCAGTTTCCTCCGCATCAGCAGCTCGGCCGGCGAGTAACCAGACGCTAAGGGGGTCACTCTGTATGCTAATAGGAATTGACAAACCTGGTGATGTAGATCTCCCGAGCCCATGCGCCGCAGCGCATCTTTTGTGGTACGCACTAACCGTTCCACTTGGCCATTCGTGGCCGGGTGAAACGGCGCGGATGTGACATGCCGAATTGCATTTGCCTCCATGAATGCCGCGAACTCAGCGGACGTGAAACAACTGGCGTTGTCGCTGACCAAAGTGTCGGGTAAACCGAACGTGGAAAAGACCCTCCTTAGCTGGCGAATGGTAGTGGCAGAGGATGTGCTCTTTACCGGAATGACCTCCAGCCACTTAGAATATGCATCCACCACCAGGAGAAACATGGTTCCCCGGAATGGGCCAGCAAAATCTACGTGCACCCTGGACCACGGTCCCCTCGCTGCGTCCCATTCCCTATGTGGTAGGCGGGCCACCTCCGGTCGAGAACATTGACATGCTTCACAAGTGCCAACCATCTGCTCTATGTCGGCGTCCAGCTGGGGCCACCAGAAGTAACTCCGGGCCAACGCCTTGGAACGGACGATCCCCGGGTGGCTGACGTGCAACAGCTTAAGCACCTTCGGCCGCAGGGACGTAGGAACCACCACCCGTTGGCCCCACAACAGGCACCCCCTCTCTAAAGACAACTCCACTCGCTTTCGGAAGAATGGGTCGAATTCCGTGCCTGGGGATGACGCCGGCCACCCCTTCTGCACCCACGAGCATACCTTCTCTAGTGTTCTATCCTTTCCGGTCGCCCGGGCAATGTCGGCCGGTACTATCGGGGGTGACTCTAAAACCTCTATTAGCAATACCTGGCGGTCTCTTCTTACCCCTGCCTTCTGGTCGTCCGACAATGGTAACGGCGACCGTGAGAGCGCGTCTGCATGGCTGATTTCCTTCCCTGGCCGGTATTCTAACTCATGTTGATATGCGTTAAGAAAAATAGCCCACCGCAGCATCCTTGGGGACAGGATCTGTGGCGTGGGCTTATTTGCAGTGAAGATCCCTAACAGGGGCTTGTGATCAGTAACGATCTTGAACGGCCGACCATACAGAAAATCGTGAAATTTCTTGGTTCCCGCTACTATCGCTAGTGCCTCCCTATCGGTCTGTGCGTAATTCCGCTCTGCTTGGGACAGGGACCTTGAATAAAATGCTATCGGGGCCTCCCTTCCGTCGTCTAACACGTGGCAAAGCACCGCCCCCACCCCCACCGGGGACGCATCGCAGACCAAAACTATGGGCCGTTTGGGGTCGAAATGAGTCAGGATTGCCTCGGATGTGAGGAGTTGCTTTAACTCTGAGAACGCTCTTTCTTGCTCGTCACCCCACAGCCATTTTTCCTCTTTTTTAAGCAGCCGATGAAGCGGCTCGGCAACAGACGCCTTCCGTGGAAGGAAGGTATGGTAGAAATTGAGAAGCCCCAGAAATGACTGAAGCTCGGTTTTGGAAGTGGGGCGAGGGGCTTTCTTAATGGCGGCCACCTTAGATTTGGACGGCCTAATTCCCTCGGGTGTGACACGGAATCCTAAAAACTCAACCTCTGTTTCGAAAAATACACATTTGTCTTTTCTCAGTCGCAGCCCCGCTTTCTCGAACACGGCCAGGACCTTATCCAATCTGTGGGCTAGCTCGGTCTTGCTCCCCCCCGTTATCAACACGTCATCAAAATATGGCAACACCCCCTCCAGCCCCTTCAGGAGGCGTTCCACTAGCGACTGAAAAATGCCAGGTGCCGAGTTCACGCCGAACTGTAACCTCGACACCTGGAACGCCCCCTTATGTGTGACTATTGTTTGTGCCGCCGCTGTGGCGGGGGTTACTGGGAGTTGCTGGTAGGCCTGTGCTAAATCGAGTTTAGCGAAACACTTTCCCCCATTCAGCCTGGCCAGAAGGTGGCTGACCACTGGCACCGGGTATGCATTAGGGCGGATTGCCTTATTAATGGTACACTTATAATCAGCGCAAATGCGCACCTCCCCGTTAGCCTTCAGCGCTGTTACAATTGGAGTCTCCCACTCCGCGGAATCCACAGGAACGAGAATTCCTTGACCCACCAGTTTGTCCAGTTCCGCCTCTATTTTGTCCTTAAGCGCGAACGGTACCCTGCGCGGTTTAAGTCTTATCGGGCGGACCTCCGGGTCTAAGTCGAAAGCTACAGGGGGTCCCTTGAACTTTCCCAGTCCACTTTTAAAAACGGCGGGGTGTGCGTCACATACTGCTTGTATTGGGTCCTCGCCTACGGCATGCACCCCCCCTATGAACAGGCCTAAGGGCTGAAACCACTGTGTTCCGAGGAGGCTACAACTCCCCCCTTTTAGCACCACTAGGGGAAGTTCCGCAGAATGTCTCTTAAAGCGAACCCGGAACGTTCCGACCCTTTAGTGTATGCAAACCAAGACACAGGACACAGCCTCGGGCTGGGTTAACTCAGGTTTATTGCATCGTGGACAGAGGGAACATGAGGTAATGGCGGATCGATAGCTCTTTATATACAGCAGTAACACATTTGAACGTGGTGCCATGGTAGCCCATTGGCTACTGTCTGCGTGACGTCATTGCAGGTCACGCCCTTCTTGTCCAGGTGTAGGTGGTGGCGGGAAAACTTCCCGCGCTGTTGCCTTTGATGAGTTTGGACCAAGAGAGCTTGGACGCTCGCTGCTGCCAGCTGGTGGTCATTAGCTCGCGTCCTATTACAGGGTTTATATGATACAGCTGAAGGTTACATTGTTGCTATAGGCAAGGTTACATTGGCTCAGATACATTGTAATCCGTGTGTACAATAAAACCAACAGAACACAACACCCCTCCCCCCTAGGACGAGACAAAGTCTCGAGCCCACACTTAAACACACTCCCCCCCCTTAGGAGACAAAGTCTCTCAGCCAAGATGGCTTATTTCGAACACGCTGGGGTCTCGATGCGGGCTGCCTCTCCCCGGGTTTGCTACCTTCTCTTTGTCCCCTGGTTTCCTGTCCTGTAATATGAGAGGGAGACTCGTTAGTGACTTTCCGCGGCTCCGCGGCGTTGTTGGGAGGTGTGTTCTTTCTTAGGGAGGAACCGGGGGCACTGGGGGCTAACGAAAAACCCCTCTTCTCGCTTGGACGGGTGGGGGAACACTCCTGAAAACCCCCCCGGCTCGCAAAATCAAACTCAAAATTACTATCGGGGGCAGCGGGCGCGAACTCCTCTCCCCCTTCCCCGGCCCCTGATAGGACTGGCGTATCAAAAGGATATGAGTCGGGGCCGCTGCTTCTGCTTCCTTCCCCCCTTGCTTGGGACTGTTGTCCATTGCTGTCTCCCCCTTGGGTTAAGCGGGTGGGGGAGAACCCTAACGCTGAATCCTGTTGCTGAGCTCCACTGACTGGCCCACTCACTCGGTGCCTCAGTTGGTCTGCGTGCCTCCTCCAGAGGAGGCCGGTGTTAGTCTCGACCCGGTACGATACTGGCCCCGTCTGTTCTACAACCTTCCCTGGTACCCAGGCCGGCCCTGCGCTGGAATAGATCCTGCAGTGAACAGGGTCCCCGGCGGCGAAACCTTTCGAGACTGCCAACCCTATGTTTTTTCCCTTTATCCTCGACCCTCGTCGGGTCTAGCCTGGACAGGATCGTGGTCAGTTTTCGCCGCATCAAGAGCTCCGCCGGCGAGTAGCCTGACGCTAAAGGGGTTACCCTATACGCTAAAAGGAACTGGCATACCTGGTGATTCAGGTCCCCCGGGCCCATGCGCCGCAGCGCGTCCTTTGTTGTACGCACTAGTCGTTCCACTTGGCCATTCGTGGCCGGGTGAAACGGTGCGGATGTGACATGCCGAATGGCGTTTGCCTCCATGAAGGCTCCGAACTCAGCGGAGGTGAAACAACTAGCGTTATCGCTGACTAAAGTGTCGGGTAAACCGAACGTGGAAAAGACTCTCCTTAGCCGGCTAATCGTCGCGGCGGAGGACGTGCTCTTTACTGGGATAACCTCCAGCCACTTGGAGAACGCATCTACCACCAGGAGAAACATGGTTCCTCGGAACGGGCCAGCGAAATCCACGTGCACTCTGGACCACGGCCCCCTTGCTGTGTCCCACTCCCTATGCGGGAGACGGGCCGCCTCAGGTCGGGATTCCTGGCAAGCCTCGCAAGTGCCGACCATGTGCTCAATGTCCGCGTCCAGCTGTGGCCACCAGAAGTAACTCCGGGCTAGCGCCTTTGAACGAACAATGCCCGGGTGGCTGACGTGCAGCAGTTCGAGCACCCTCGTCCGCAGGGGCGCAGGGACCACCACCCGTTGGCCCCACAGAAGGCACCCCCTCTCTAGGGACAACTCTAGCCTTTTCCTAAAGAATGGGTCGAACTCTGTACTCGGGGACGAAGCCGGCCACCCCTTCTGCACCCATGAACTAACTTTTTCCAGCGTCCTGTCCTTGCCTGTCGCCCTAGCAATGTCGGCTGGTACTATTGGGGGTGCGTCTAAAACCTCAATCAGCAGCACCTGGCGGTCTCTTTCTGCTCTCGCCTTTTGGTCGTCCGACAATGGCAGAGGGGATCGCGAAAGCGCATCAGCATGGCTGATCTCCTTTCCGGGCCTGTACTCCAACTCATGTTGGTATGCGTTGAGGAAAATAGCCCATCGCAGCATTCTCGGGGACAGGATCTGCGGCGTGGGCTTGTTTGCCGTGAAAATCCCTAACAGCGGTTTGTGATCGGTCACGATTTTGAACGGGCGGCCATACAAAAAATCGTGAAATTTTTTGGTCCCCGCTACTATTGCTAACGCTTCCCTGTCGGTTTGCGCGTAATTTCGCTCCGCTTGGGACAGGGACCTTGAGTAAAACGCTACCGGGGCCTCCCTTCCGTCCTCCAACACGTGGCAAAGCACCGCCCCCACCCCCACCGGGGATGCATCACAAACTAGGACCACAGGCCGTTTGGGGTCGAAGTGCGTCAGGATTGCCTCAGATGTTAGGAGTTGCTTCAGCTCTTTGAACGCCCTCTCGTGCTCGTCACCCCACATCCATGGCTCCTCTTTTTTAAGCAACCGATGGAGCGGTTCGGCCACGGACGCCTTCCGCGGGAGGAATGTATGGTAAAAGTTGAGGAGCCCCAGGAAAGACTGCAGCTCGGTTTTGGATGTGGGGCGAGGGGCCTTTTTAATGGCTGCTACCTTGGATTTAGACGGCTTAATCCCCTCGGGTGTGACCCGGAACCCTAAAAACTCGACCTCGGTTTCGAAAAAAACACATTTATCCTTCCTCAATCTCAGCCCCGCTTTCTCGAACACGGTCAGTACCTTGTCCAACCGTTTTGCCAGTTCAGCCTCACTCCCCCCTGTTATCAACACGTCATCAAAATAAGGCAACACCCCCTCCAGGCCCTTTAGGAGGCGTTCCACGAGCGACTGAAAAAGGCCGGGTGCCGAGTTCACGCCGAACTGTAACCGCGACACCTGGAACGCTCCCTTATGTGTAACTATTGTTTGCGCCGCGGCCGTGGCGGGGGTCACAGGAAGTTGCTGATAGGCTTGTGCCAAATCGAGTTTAGCGAAACACTTTCCCCCATTTAGCCTGGCCAAAAGGTGGCTGATCACTGGCACCGGGTATGCATTAGGGCGGATCGCCTTGTTAATTGTACACTTATAATCAGCGCAAATGCGCACCTCCCCGTTAGCCTTTAGAGCCGTTACAATTGGAGTTTCCCACTCCGCGGAATCAACAGGAATAAGAATCCCCTGGCCCACCAGTTTGTCCAGTTCCGCCTCTATCTTGTCCTTGAGTGCGAACGGCACCCTGCGTGGTTTGAGTCTTATCGGGCGGACCTCCGGGTCTATGTCGAAAGCTACAGGGGGTCCCTTGAACTTTCCGAGTCCTTTCTCAAAAACGGCGGGATGCGCATCGCAAACCGCTTGTATTGGGTCCCCCCCCCACGGTATGCACCCCCCCTATGAACAAACCTAAGGGCTGAAACCACTGTGTCCCTAGGAGGCTACAGCTTCCCCCTTTGAGGACAACTAGGGGCAGTTCCGCAGAATGTCTCTTAAAATTGACCCGAAATTTCCCGACCCCCAACACCGGAATGCTGTTTCCCTGTACGTCCCGTAGTGTGGACCTCAACGCTTTAAGCTTGGGCCGCACGTGGGGGTCGATTCTCAGGAACTCTTTCTGGGGAATTATGGAATAGGAGGACCCCGAGTCAATTTCCATCTTAATAGGGGCCCCTTGTACTAATACCTCAACGAAGTAATGGGACTGTCCCGCGGACACGCTGAACACTGAGGCGTCGTCCTCGCTGCCGTCCGAGACGCGGCCCACGCCGTCCTGCTTCCTCGTGGTCTGGGCGCCATCTTTGGGCCTCGCTGGACGGTCCGGTCTGGCCGCGCGGTCTTGTGACTGCCTCCGGCCCTCTTTCCGCTTTCTGCACGCCTTGGCGATGTGCCCCCGACGGCCGCAGGTGTAACACTCGGCCTTCCTGAACGGGCATCTCGCGCGCTCGTGGGCCGCTCCGCAACCCTCGCAGCGTCGACCGCCCTTCCGGACCTTCTGGACCTCCTCGCCGTCGCTGCCTTCCGTAGACGACTTTGAGGCCCGTCGAGTCGCGTGCACCGACTGTCCGGTCTTCCCGTGCACCGAATTTTCCGCCTTGCCGGCTCTAGGACGCCACTCACGCCACTGGTGCATCTCGTCCACTCCGGCATTCGTGGACTCTGCGGCTTCCGCGGCCTCAATGACCTCTGCCAGCGTGGGTGGCGGCTCCTTATTCATCAAGCTGCGCTGTACCTCCTTGTCTTTCAGGCCACACAACACGCCGTCCCTGAGGACCAACTCCAGGATATCGCCCCATTTACAGGGGGCGGCGGCTATCCTCATGGCGGCCACGAATGCCTCAACCGACTCATCCGGCGCTTGGACTCGCCTCCAAAACGCGCTCCGAGCGGGAAACATTGCCCTCGAGGGGCAGAACCGCTCTCGCAGCAGTTTCATGATGTCGCTCGCCTTAAAGTCGCTCACCTTCTTCGGAGCGATTATGCCCACCAGCGTCCGCTTGGTTTCCATCCCGAGCATTCTGGTGAGGATGGCCCTCTTCCTCTCCTCGTCTTCTCCTTTGACTCTGAGTTCTACCAGGGCCGCCTGGAAATCCATCTCAAGCAGCTCCCAGTCTTGCGGTTTGGTGATGTTGAAACCGCTCTGTGCCCTGGCTGTTCCGTGGGGATCCATAATCCCACCTTCGTCGCCAGTTTAGTGTATGCAAACCAAGACACAGGACACAGCCTCGGGCTGGGTTAACTCAGGTTTATTGCATCGTGGACAGAGGGAACATGAGGTAATGGCGGATCGATAGCTCTTTATATACAGCAGTAACACATTTGAACGTGGTGCCATGGTAGCCCATTGGCTACTGTCTGCGTGACGTCATTGCAGGTCACGCCCTTCTTGTCCAGGTGTAGGTGGTGGCGGGAAAACTTCCCGCGCTGTTGCCTTTGATGAGTTTGGACCAAGAGAGCTTGGACGCTCGCTGCTGCCAGCTGGTGGTCATTAGCTCGCGTCCTATTACAGGGTTTATATGATACAGCTGAAGGTTACATTGTTGCTATAGGCAAGGTTACATTGGCTCAGATACATTGTAATCCGTGTGTACAATAAAACCAACAGAACACAACAGACCCCCAACACTGGAATGCTGTTCCCCTGAACGTCCCGTAGTGTGGCCCTCAACGCTTTAAGTTTGGGCCGCACGTGGGGGTCGATTTTCAAGAACTCTCTCTGGGGAATTATAGAATAGGAGGACCCCGAGTCAACTTCCATCCTAATAGGGGTCCCTTGTACTAGTACCTCAACAAAGTAATGGGGCTGTCCCGCAGACACGTTGAACACAGGAGCGTCGCCCTCGCTGTCGTCCGAGATGCGGCCCACGCCGTCCTGCTTCCTCGTGGCCCGGGCGCCATCTTTGGGCCTCGCTGGACGGTCCGGTCTGGCTGAACGGTCTTGCGAATGTCTCCGGCCCTCTTTCCATTTCCTGCACGCCTTGGCGATGTGCCCCCGACGTCCGCAGTTGAAGCACTCGGCTTTCCTGAATGGGCACTTCACGCGCTCATGGGCCGCTCCGCAACCATCGCAGCGGCGCCCGCCTCTCCGGACCTTCTGGACCTCCTCGCCATCGCTACTCTCTGACGACGATTTCGAGGTCGGTCGGGTTGCATGTACCGACTGACCGGACTTCCCGTGCGATGAGTTTTCCGCCTTGCCGGCCCTCGGACGCCACTCACGCCACTTGTGCATCTCGTCTACTCCAGCATTCGTGGACTCCGCGGCTTCCGCGGCCTCTACAACCTCTTCCAGTGTGGGTGGTGGCTCCCTGTTCATCAAGCTGCGCTGTACTTCCTTGTCCTTCAGGCCACACAGCACTCCGTCCCTGAGGGCCATCTCTAGGATGTGGTCCCATTTGCAGGGGGCGGCGGCTACCCTCATAGCCGTTACGAAGGCTTCTACCGACTCGTCCGGCGCTTGAACTCGCCTCCAAAACGCACTCCGAGCAGGAAACATTGCCCTCGAGGGTCGGAAACGCTCACGCAGCATCTTCATGATGTCACCGGCTTTGAAATCGCTCATCTTCTTCGGTGCAAGGATGCCCACCAGCGTCCGCTTGGTTTCCATCCCAAGCATGCGGGTGAGGATGGCCCTCTTCCTTTCCTCGTCGTCTTCTTTGACTTTGAGCTCCACCAGTGCCGCCTGGAAGTCCATCTCAAAAAGCTCCCAGTCTTGCGGTTTGGTGATGTTGAACCCGCTCTGTGTCCTGGCTCTGTGGGGATCCATCATCCCATCCTCGTCGCCAATTTAGTGTATGAGAGTCAAGACACACGGCACAGCCAAAGGCTGGGTTAACTCAGGTTTATTGCATGGTGGACAGAGGGAACATGAGGTAATGGCGGACGAACAGCTCTATATATACGGCAGTAACGTATTTGAATGTGGCTCCACGGTAGCCCGTTGGCTACTGGTCCGCGTGACGTCATGGCTGGTCACGCCCTTCTTGTCCAGGTGTAGGTAGCGGCGGGAAACTTCCCGCGCTGCGGTCTTTGATGGTTTTGAACCAAGAGAGCTTGGACGCTCGCTGCTGCCAGCTGGTGGTCATCAGCTCGCGTCCTATTACAGGGTTTATGTGATACAGCTGAAGGTTACATTGTTACTCATTGGCAAGGTTACATTGATTCAGGTACATTGATATCACATGTAGAAGGATACACTATTAGGACACAACAGCCTGTTTTATTTTTAAACTGGATTGAGGGACAACGTTGGCATCCAGCCACCCCAGTACCATCCTAACCTAGCAGAGAATGTGTTTATGATTAGGAAAGACCAATTAAAAAGTATAAATAATGGCTTCAAGAGACAGCAAGTACAACACATCGGAATTCTACATGAAGCTATGCCATGTTATGTTCCAGATATCAACAATACTAGAGATATGTAGCAACGAGACACGGGGTTTCTTCTCCAGAAGCCAACAACAGAAAATCATCACGGAGTTTCCGCCCCCATAGATTCATGCTGTCTGGGTAAGCATTTAGTTTTTATTTGTGAGTTAGTTCATTTTAACATGCCTAAGTGCTAAGAAATGTATTTTCTTTACATGTATATATATATACATACATATGTATGTATGTACGTATGTACGTATATATATTGTATATGTATGTATGTATGTATGTATGTACGTATATGTATTGTTATCCTCTATATATTTTACTTTTAAGAACTTCAGCCTTTTAAGAAATGCTTCTCAAGTGATGTATTTCAGAGATGTGCTTTCTGCGTTTTTCAATGTGCCTTTTATGAGCATTCCCAATTTAGCTTTTTGCATTTTGTAGGCAATAATGGCCTTGATATTCTTCATGTGTTTCAAGAGTCATTTTATATTTTCAACACTTGTGTTTTTATGACCTTTTCACACTCCTGTATTTTGGACTGTATCCCGAGTTCAGTATTTGTGCCTACAGTTCTCTATAGCTCTGCGTTTTACACTGGAATACATGATCTTTTCATTCCTACATTAACATAAAAGCATTTCTATACCAGGTCTGAATGTTAGAAGTTTCCATATGTTACATTACTTAATTATAAGATTTATCCCGAATTTTGCGATGCAATAACCCACAAAGGCTCAGAACTCATAAAACAATGCAATAATAGAATCCAATATTGTTTCAAATCAAATCAAATTTTTATTACAGCCAAAGGCCAGTCAAAGTGCACCAGATAACATAACCATTCTGGCATCACATATAGAATAAAATGATTTCCGACACACCAAGCACATACAGTAAAATATTAAAAAATAAAAAATTGTTTGAGAATTCTATAAAACACACCATAGTATTTTACTTTAGTCTGACTGTCCCAAGTTCACGTTCGAGAATTTTAACACTGGAGGCTCACTATTTACTGTGCACTATTGGGGTCAAAAGACATGGATCGCCATACTTTTGCGAATGCAGGATGATTTCCATGCAAACCTGTTTTATTGTCTGTTGCTGGGTATGAGCAATTTTAGTGATGCAGTTTTGGGAAATTACCACGAGGTTGCAAAAAAGGCTTATACTGCTCCTCCACTCCACAATTAATGTATATTCTACATTTACTGTACAGTATTTCAGTTATACCCTACCTTTCTGCTAAGAGGTGGCCCTCAAGGCAACTGACAAACTTAAAAAAAAAATTTTTTTAAAGCCTAGAGGCAACTTTGGAGATTTTGGGTCTAGAATTGTTCCCTGCTCCCTCTGTCCAGACCTGTAGAAAGCAAAAAACCAGTATGATGTGGGTCTTGGGTTTTACCCCAGAGGCCTTTTCTTCTTTTGTGCCAGTTTGGTTGGGGTGATGGGGTCACGCGCATGGGAGCTAGTCACCGCTGCTCCTGCGGCACAGAGCAAGGGGCTTCTTCCGATACCGAGAAGTGGCGGCCCATCCTTGGCAAACTTATTCTCTGCCTTGGCTGATGATCTTGAGGTGACAAGAAAGCTTCTGTGCTCAGAGAGAGCTCACTTTCCAGGTTGACTTTGGGCAACGCTTGAATAAGAAATGGTTTCCTGGAAGCAGGAGCATCCGATGCTGTCATGCTCCCTACGCAGCTCACCGGTCTCGTCGGAGACTCTCCCAGGGGCTTCAGGCCCAGCTTGGGCTGGGGCGCAGTTTTCTCTATCCGGAGAGGGCTGGGGTGTCCCTGTACATCTCCACAGCAATAGGTTTGCATCCTTCTCACGGGGGATTGAGCGGCTTGGCGCTCCTTGGCAAGGGCCACTGCTTCGTCAAAAGACATGCTGCCCCCGTGGCGCCAGCTGTTCCACTTCACCTTCTGTGGGGCTGCCTCATGGCCCTCCAGGGAAATTGGCACTGGGACCTCTTTCAGGAAGGGTTCGCTTTTCCCATCCCCACTTTTGGGTTTCACCGGCTCCAAACTCTCAAGGGGAGGGCACTGCGTAGGACTGAAATCATCCCTGTTGAGTTCAGTCCTCTTGGGAGATGGTCTGTCTTCATCCAACGGTGAGAGCAGTGGTTTGGCCACCAAACCTTCTCTGCCCTTGCCATCTCTGCCGTACTTCTCCAAACTCCCCGGCATGGAATTCCTCTGTTTCTGATGCTCACTGGAATCTTTGTTGTCCAACAAGTTGGGCAACATGAAAAACGACATGAAAGTTTCCATGTTTTTATTGATCTCTACGTTGCTCCAGGACGTGTCCAGGCTACTGGGGCGGAAGGCCCTGTGGAGAGACCTTTTGCCCAACCCATCCTTCGTCCCATTCTCACAGTGCCTAGCTATGACAGAGAGGTTTGGGCATAAGGTAGAGACTTCCTTGGTTGGTGTTTTTGGCTTCAAGGCAGCTGGGATCTTCGCAAACTGGGGCTTCGGGGGAATAACGGGGAAAGATTTCACTTGCTGCACTCGGACAGTGCTAGAGGTCAACTTCATGGGGACGCTTCCATCCGTGAGGTCATGCTGGGAGGCCGTGAGAACTTCTCCTGGTGGTTCATGCTGAAGGTTTTGCAGGGGACCTTCCGTTCCGCCCATTGGAGAACAGACATCAAGCTCAACGCATCTGTCGGAGAAGGAGGCTGCCGGAAAGCCTTCTCTGGATGAAGCAACTTGCTCCAGATTCTCAAAAGCTGGGGTCAGCGATGAGTATCTTGGAGAAGACTCATTTTCAGAAAGATCACCCACTGATGAGGAAAGATGACCACCACGTGAGGAAGGGTCCTCCATGCATGAAGACTGTCTGGCTGCTTGAGAACAAAGTGAAGCTTCTCCACCTGGCAGATGCTCTGTTTCTTGCGAGGTGAGCCCATGTTTGTCAGACACTCCCGATGGAATGGAACCATCAGTCTCTACGTTGGCCATGCTAGGAGGCCTTTGAAGATGTCCATCTTGAAATGCCTTGTGACTTTCTAGTTCCCAGTTCCACTCATCCTCCAGGCTCGGTTGAGTTGCCTGGTCTTCACACTCCACAGCTGGGGAACTTTGGAGGTCCTTTCTCAGAAATCCACTCGTGAGCTTCGTTTCCACCAAGTCCTCAATTTGTGGAGACAAGTCATCTCCATTTTGACCACTCATGGCTGCTACCTTCAACGGTGAGCTAACATTGAGCTCCCTCTGAGGAGTGGTCTCGGCTTCATCTCTCAGTTGTGTTTCCAAGCTGATGTAGTTGCTTCTGGGATCCACTGTGGTTTCCTCTGATGGATCGGATTCTGATTCTGGATCCAAAGAAAAATCAATTAACCCCGAGTGATGGTCTGGTGGGCCATTTGACTGAGTCTCTGCCACAGCTTCAGAGAGATGGGACCTATCTTGGCCTTCAAGAGAGATCCTACCCACCAGACTGAAAGGTTGATCTTCCAACGTGTCTTCCGGGGGATTTGTGTCAGGATCTCGAAGCTCGTCCTCTGGTCGAAGAGGTTTGTGTTCCTTAGCTAAGGGGCTGAGGTCATCGAAGGCGCTGAGATAAACTTCTTCGGAGTCACCCTCTCTAGCAAGGCCTTCAACGTGAATACAGTCCATGGCTAGATAGTATTGTTCCTCTTCCTCTAAATGTTCATCCATGCACTCTTCAATGGAGAGGTAATCCAAGGGGGGCAGCGAGGAAAACATATGCGGCTAGGCACCAAAAACAAAGAGAGAGGGGGGTTAAATAAGTCTTCTCCTGTCAAGACATCAACCCCATTCTTCCTCGCGCACAATTACTTTTAGCAGATCTGTACAACTCACTCAGGGTGGAACTGTACACTAAGAGGGTGGGACAAATGGACCGCCTGTGAAGTGGCACCTAGGAAGTCAGGTTTCTACATCAGGAGTTCCCAACCTTTTAAAGTGAGGGGCTGGGTCACACTCCCTCAGACAGCTTCGGGGGCTGGACGGCCACTTTGCCCTTCCTCTACCACATGGCGCTTCCTGGTGTGGTGGAGGCGGTGGTGGGCCACATGAAATGGCACCACGGGCCGCAGTCTGAGAATCCGTATTCTACATCAGTAACTGGCCATGCATGCAGGAAGAGAGGAGGAAATTGACCAACAGCCCTGTCTGCAGCTTGTTAAAGTAGCTCTCCTATAGCCTTGCCTCATCTCCAGGAGCCGTAGCTAAAGAACTACCTTAATAAGCTGTAAATAAGGATTGCATTTCAATTTCCTTCTTTCATTCTCTCTCTCTTATTTGATATCTACGTGTAGTAATGCAATAGTAGATAAATAGGTATTGCTTTGATGGAAAAGGTAACAGCGCTTCATGCACTCCAGTGTGTAGTCATGCCTGCCACAAGACCATGGAAATGTTTGCAGTTACAGACTCATACAGCACAGGCTTTTTGTCTATAAATGGAGATGAGCACCGAACCCTAGAGTCGGCTACAACTGGCTTTCGAGTAAGGGAGGCCTCAACCTTTACTATAGTAAATCCACATGGGCCTGGATCGAAATAGAGGAGTCCCTCTGAGTCGATGAAATGTACATAAATGTCTGACTTAGTTGAGTCAATGGTTCTGCCTTACTTAGGACTACCTGTTGGGTTTGGACCATGGTCTTCTTGTGAAGAGTAAACTTGGCTGGTGCGGAAGAACGGCTGCTCTTTTAATACCGTCAAGCCTCTCACCTGCATTTCAGTGCCTATCATCTCGTTCATGAACATGCTCCCCACGTCATCTTCCATTGTGAGGCTGTCGTCCAGGTCGCTGCCACCAAAATCAGGAGCAATGCTGGAGCTCTGGGTGGGCCGCTCTTCCTGCAAGTTATCCCCCAGCCATGCATCTTGGCTATCCAGGAAAGAGAAGGAGTCTTGGACCGCCATAGACATCTGGTTGAATTCTGAGTCGTTCAGGCTTTCTACCTTTCTGTCTGCTCCTAAAAGGCACAAAAAGAAAAAGAAAAACCAGAGTCAGATATACATGGCGAGAAATAGCTCTTTGGAGAGCCCCTTTGCAACTTCCACTGTTAGACTTCAGCCAGAAATAGACATTAGAGGCAACCCACGATTGGAAGAGCAAAATCCTTAACTAAATGAAAGCATCTGAGTGTTTCTATACAAGCTTCTTTCTCCTCTGGGCTTACAGTTTTAGCTTCCTTTGTCTGAACTGTTTTTCAGGACTCAAACACTGGAGACCTTTGTAGCTTAATTTTTCAAACATGTAAAGTTTTTCTAAATCACCTTTCTGTAACCTCTGCATGTTTCAGCTCTAATCACGGGTCTCGTGTCTCTTTCTGGCCTACGTTAAAAATATTCTGGCGTACAATTTTCATTCTTGCAGTAAAAGATACTTGAAAAATACGTCTGCCTCAAACGGTTTCTCCCTCTCATTTGATTCAGAGTCCCTTTCCAACTCACTTATTCTGTGATCCTACATCTGCTTTGCTTCAGAGTCCTACATTGAGTAGAAGGTTGGACTGGATGACCTCACGGGCCCCTTTCCAACTCACTTATTCTGTGATCCTACATCTGCTTTGCTTCAGAGTCCTACATTGAGTAGAAGGTTGGACTGGATGACCTCGTGGGCCCCTTTCCAACTCACTTATTCTATGATCCTACATCTGCTTTGCTTCAGAGTCCTACATTGAGTAGAAGGTTGGACTGGATGACCTCGTGGGCCCCTTTCCAACTCACTTATTCTATGATCCTACATCTGCTTTGCTTCAGAGTCCTACATTGAGTAGAAGGTTGGACTGGATGACCTCATGGGCCCCTTTCCAACTCACTTATTTTATGATCCTACATCTGCTTTGCTTCAGAGTCCTACATTGAGTAGAAGGTTGGACTGGATGACCTCATGGGCCCCTTTCCAACTCACTTATTTTATGATCCTACATCTGCTTTGCTTCAGAGTCCTACATTGAGTAGAAGGTTGGACTGGATGACCTCACGGGCCCCTTTCCAACTCACTCATTCTATGATCCTACATCTGCTTTGCTTCAGAGTCCTACATTGAGTAGAAGGTTGGACTGGATGACCTCATGGGCCCCTTTCCAACTCACTTATTTTATGATCCTACATCTGCTTTGCTTCAGAGTCCTACATTGAGTAGAAGGTTGGACTGGATGACCTCGTGGGCCCCTTTCCAACTCACTTATTCTATGATCCTACATCTGCTTTGCTTCAGAGTCCTACATTGAGTAGAAGGTTGGACTGGATGACCTCGTGGGCCCCTTTCCAACTCACTTATTCTATGATCCTACATCTGCTTTGCTTCAGAGTCCTACATTGAGTAGAAGGTTGGACTGGATGACCTCATGGGCCCCTTTCCAACTCACTTATTTTATGATCCTACATCTGCTTTGCTTCAGAGTCCTACATTGAGTAGAAGGTTGGACTGGATGACCTCATGGGCCCCTTTCCAACTCACTTATTTTATGATCCTACATCTGCTTTGCTTCAGAGTCCTACATTGAGTAGAAGGTTGGACTGGATGACCTCACGGGCCCCTTTCCAACTCACTCATTCTATGATCCTACATCTGCTTTGCTTCAGAGTCCTACATTGAGTAGAAGGTTGGACTGGATGACCTCATGGGCCCCTTTCCAACTCACTTATTTTATGATCCTACATCTGCTTTGCTTCAGAGTCCTACATTGAGTAGAAGGTTGGACTGGATGACCTCACGGGCCCCTTTCCAACTCACTTATTCTATGATCCTACATCTGCTTTGCTTCAGAGTCCTACATTGAGTAGAAGGTTGGACTGGATGACCTCGTGGGCCCCTTTCCAACTCACTTATTTTATGATCCTACATCTGCTTTGCTTCAGAGTCCTACATTGAGTAGAAGGTTGGACTGGATGACCTCACGGGCCCCTTTCCAACTCACTTATTCTATGATCCTACATCTGCTTTGCTTCAGAGTCCTACATTGAGTAGAAGGTTGGACTGGATGACCTCACGGGCCCCTTTCCAACTCACTTATTCTATGATCCTACATCTGCTTTGCTTCAGAGTCCTACATTGAGTAGAAGGTTGGACTGGATGACCTCACGGGCCCCTTTCCAACTCACTTATTCTATGATCCTACATCTGCTTTGCTTCAGAGTCCTACATTGAGTAGAAGGTTGGACTGGATGACCTCACGGGCCCCTTTCCAACTCACTTATTCTGTGATCCTACATCTGCTTTGCTTCAGAGTCCTACATTGAGTAGAAGGTTGGACTGGATGACCTCACGGGCCCCTTTCCAACTCACTTATTCTATGATCCTACATCTGCTTTGCTTCAGAGTCCTACATTGAGTAGAAGGTTGGACTGGATGACCTCACGGGCCCCTTTCCAACTCACTTATTCTATGATCCTACATCTGCTTTGCTTCAGAGTCCTACATTGAGTAGAAGGTTGGACTGGATGACCTCGTGGGCCCCTTTCCAACTCACTTATTTTATGATCCTACATCTGCTTTGCTTCAGAGTCCTACATTGAGTAGAAGGTTGGACTGGATGACCTTGTGGGCCCCTTTCCAACTCACTTATTTTATGATCCTACATCTGCTTTGCTTCAGAGTCCTACATTGAGTAGAAGGTTGGACTGGATGACCTCATGGGCCCCTTTCCAACTCACTTATTCTATGATCCTACATCTGCTTTGCTTCAGAGTCCTACATTGAGTAGAAGGTTGGACTGGATGACCTCACGGGCCCCTTTCCAACTCACTTATTCTATGATCCTACATCTGCTTTGCTTCAGAGTCCTACATTGAGTAGAAGGTTGGACTGGATGACCTCATGGGCCCCTTTCCAACTCACTTATTCTATGATCCTACATCTGCTTTGCTTCAGAGTCCTACATTGAGTAGAAGGTTGGACTGGATGACCTCATGGGCCCCTTTCCAACTCACTTATTTTATGATCCTACATCTGCTTTGCTTCAGAGTCCTACATTGAGTAGAAGGTTGGACTGGATGACCTCACGGGCCCCTTTCCAACTCACTTATTCTGTGATCCTACATCTGCTTTGCTTCAGAGTCCTACATTGAGTAGAAGGTTGGACTGGATGACCTCACGGGCCCCTTTCCAACTCACTTATTCTATGATCCTACATCTGCTTTGCTTCAGAGTCCTACATTGAGTAGAAGGTTGGACTGGATGACCTCACGGGCCCCTTTCCAACTCACTTATTCTATGATCCTACATCTGCTTTGCTTCAGAGTCCTACATTGAGTAGAAGGTTGGACTGGATGACCTCGTGGGCCCCTTTCCAACTCACGTATTTTATGATCCTACATCTGCTTTGCTTCAGAGTCCTACATTGAGTAGAAGGTTGGACTGGATGACCTCATGGGCCCCTTTCCAACTCACTTATTCTATGATCCTACATCTGCTTTGCTTCAGAGTCCTACATTGAGTAGAAGGTTGGACTGGATGACCTCATGGGCCCCTTTCCAACTCACTTATTCTATGATCCTACATCTGCTTTGCTTCAGAGTCCTACATTGAGTAGAAGGTTGGACTGGAATCTATGATTCTTGGCATCCCCGTTCTCTCTGCATGGCTTATTTACCTGTGGGCTCTTCCTTGTTCATGGTGGCTGTGAAGTTGACTTTCTCATCCGCTTCTTTCGTAGAAGTCTCTTTATCCTTCTCCTCTTCCTCCTCTTTCCCTGCAGGAGAGTCATCCATCTCTTTCTCTAGGGCGCAGTGGCTCAGGGCAGGACACTCTTGGCCTCGTGTCAGCCGGGACAGTGTGAGGTTGGAAGTGATATGGAATGGAACCGTCACCGAAAAGGGTCCTGAAATGTGGACCCCGGCACATTTCTCGGCTCGGTTGTGCGACACCTTGGGGGATCGCCCTGGAGGGGACGGCCCGGCGAGGCTGGACCGGCTGGATTTGGGGGTGGTGGGCTCCGATTTGGCTGTGGCTTCACCCTCGGACCCTCCGTCCTGCAGGTCTTTGCTCTTCTCTGGACACTCGGCCAGCTCCAGGAAACTGGGGTCTAGAGAAGCGGGACCCTCGAAGCTCTCGCGGCAGAGGGTCAGTTGCCTCTGGGATTGATTCCTGCAGAACTGAGCATCATCTGAACCCAAAGGGGAGTGAGAGAGGGAGAGAAATAAAACCACAGAGTCAAGAAATGCCATGCAAGTCCCAAGCCTTGGCCCTTTTTCTGATGGAAGCTGAGCTCTGCCATTTGGGACCTTGGTGGCTCAAGTGGCTAAGATGCTGACTGGAAGGCCAGAAGGTCAGCAGCTCGAGACCCGAGTGCTGCACCATGGAGTGAGCTTTCATGCTTTAGTTTAATCTTTGCATGTTGCCATCTTAATCGCATGTTTTATTAATGTCTTACCCACCTCCTAAATCTTCCAATTTCCTGGTTAATCAACCTTTGTCAATTAGAAAGGGGGGGCGGGGGGAGACACTATTTGTGTTTTTTACACACACAGGGTATATTTTATTGTGACTGAGTAGGGAGTAGGCTCAAGTGGCTAAGACGCTGACTGGGAGGCGGAAGGTCAGCAGTTCGATTCCCGAGTACTGCAGGACAAAACGAGCTCCCGTCTTTGTCCCAGCTCCTGCCAACCTAACAGTTCGAAAGCAAGACATTGCAAGTAGATAAATAGGGACCGCTTCGGTGGGAAGGTAACGGCGTTCCATGTCTAGTCATGCCTGCCACATGACCACGGAAACGTCTGCAGAAGCAGACAGCGCTGGCTCTTCGGCTTTGAAACAGAGATGAGCACTGGACCCTAGAGTCGGATACGACACACACACACACACACACACACACCCTTCCCTTAGTGAATTTAAACAATTGTATATTTTTATTTTCCACCTACCGTTGCTGGCACACGGCATAGAGCTGAGCGAGTCCATGCTTTTGGCTGGCCGTAGGCGCATCTTGGCCATTTTGTCTTCTGGAACATAAAAATACATTTGAGAGCCCTCCTTTCTGCATCAAATCCCTTTGGTAAAACTTGTACTAATGCTTCCTCACCCGCACGCATTGTGATATGGACAGACAAAAAAATGCCATCCGATGGTCACCAGAGACACAGTGAGATGTGACGATAATCCTGGACTTCGCCACCTAAGGTGGTTAGTCCTCAGTGAGGTCAGGTTAGTTAATTGCTGCCTGACGATGGGTGTTGAGTCCCTGGCAGTAGGGTCTACTCTATTTTTTTTTTACAGTTTTCTAGAGCATTACAAGAGACTGCGATAGCTTAATGGTTAAGACGTTGAACTTGACGACTGGAAGGTCGGCAAGTCAGCAGTTCGAGACCCAAGCGCTGCACGACAGAGTGAGCTCCAGACTCTGTCCCAGCTCCTGTCAAGCTAGCAGCTCGAAAGCAAGAATTTGCAAGTGGATAAATTGGTACTACTTTGACAGGGAAGGTAAAAAGTGTTCTGTGCGTCTAATCATACCTGCCAAATGCCCACAGAAACATCTGTAGAGGTAGACAGAGCAGGCTCTTTGTCTATAAACTGAGATGAGCACTGAACCCTAGAGACAGATACAACTGGGTTTCGAGCAAGGGTGACCTTGACCATGACCTTTACTGTAATGATGGTGAACTTTGGCACTCCAGGTGTTCTGGGACTTCAATTCCCGGAAGCCCAAGTCAGCACTCCTGCAGATAAGGGCTTCTGGGAATTGAAGTTCAAGAACATCTGGAGTACCAAGGTTTGTTGTCATTGATCTAGAGCTGTAATGGTGAACTTTGGCACTCCAGGTGTTCTGGGACTTCAATTCCCAGAAGCACCCTGTGAATCCATGTACGTTGCAGTAAACCCATTTGTGTGGATTCACAGGGACTTGGGCTTCTGGGAATTGAAGTCCAAGAACGCCTGGAGTGCCATGGTTTGCCATCCCTGGACCTACAGTATTTCATTGTCTGGGTCTACACTTCAGTGCATGGATGAGTGTAGGAGCAATCTGCCCCAAGGGCTTCCCAGTTGGAAATGTCCCTTTATACACTCATATTTTTATTTGTTTGTTTGTTTGTTTGTTTGTTTGTTTGTTTGTTTTTCTGGGCGGCTCACAGCAATATCGTACACATGGGAATAGCTTGCCTTTGTCCTCCGGCTTGTTCGGTTTCCGTTTGGAGTCATTATATCGGCCGAGATTGAAAATCGACGTCCATTTCTTTCCCTTTAGAGAGCCTTTTCTTCTGCAAAGAACGGGAAACAATCTTAGAAACTGGGCAGGATCCCCGAGGAAAAATGAGTCTCATACAGAGCCTTTCCCCCCGGGACTACAACTCCCAGAATGCCACAGTGCATCTTGAGTACTCAGAACATTAGGGTCTGGTAATTCCAGCCTCATGGACGCTGCAGTGACTCCACTGCGGATTTTACCCTGAATTTTATAGAAACTACTGGAAAGTGTAAAACATCTCCTGGAAAAACAGGCACAGTATTGATAATAGTTTCTTTTAAAGTTCGGACCAAAACCCAAAGCAGATCCTCCACTGCCTCAGAAGGAAAGAATAGAAACAAAGAAAGACCCTTCTATACTACCCCATAGCACTTAGTGCCTCTCTGGGTAGATCACAAGTTAATTAGCATTAACCCCCCCACCCCCACCCCACTAATATGTTGGGGACTAATTTCACCGACCTTGGATGGATGGAAAGCTGAGTCAACCTTGATTCCCGTTCAGGATCAAACTCACAACCTTTTAGTTGCAGGACAGCAGTTTTAACCACTGCGCCACCCGGACAAAACGACATTCTTTCGTTTAGTTTAGTTTAGTTTAGTTTAGTTTAGTTTAACACCCCCCCCCCCAAAATAATAATAATAATATATATATATATATATATCATGTTTCATAGAGCTCTTCCTTCCTTCCCTGTTGGATACCCACCTGCCTCTTTTTACTGAACTCCAATCCTGCTATAGGACTGTGGTGGCTCAAGGGGGTTAAGATGCTGAACTCGCTGAATGGAAGGTCGGAGTTCGAGTCCCGGGTACTGCATGACTGAGTAAGCTCCAATCTCTGTCCCAGCTCCTGCCAACCTAGCAGTTCGAAAGCAAGAAATTACAAGTAGATAAATAGGAACTGCAGTGGCTCAAGTGGTTAAGATGCTGATTGAAAGGCGGCAGGTCAGCAATTTGATACCTGAGTACTGCAGGATGGACCGAGCTCCCGTCTCTGCCCCAGCTCCTGCCAACCTAGCCGTTCGAAAGCAAGGCATTGCAAGTCGATAAATAGGGACCACTTTGATGGGAAGGGAAGCAGCATTCCATGCACTTCAGTGACTAGTCGTGCCTGCCACATTTCCATGGAAACGTCTGCAGATGCATACAGCGCTGGCTCTTTGGCTATAGAGATGAGCACTGAACCCTAGAGTCGGATACAACTGGCTTTCGAGCAAGGGTGACCTTTACCTTTACCTAATCCTAATACGCAGGTAGGCCAATCTATACATGGTCCAAGATTTACAATCCAGGCTGTGAGAATCCAATTTGGTCAATACTTTAGAAATCCCTTTTTCTACTGATGGGTTACCCATACTTTGTGTCCATAAGGCCTCCACGACTGGCCCTCGAAAGCGCCACATACCTTGGGCGGATGATAGATGCGTTTCCTATCCTTATACCTGCCCAATGCGCCAATTCTTTGCCCTAGACCAGCATTTCCCAAACTTTGAACTTCAATTCCCAGAAGCTGAATATATACACACACACACACACACACACACACACACACACACACACACACACACACACACACACACACACACACACACACACACACACACACACACACACAGCCTTTTCTCTTCCTTGGACTGATAGTTTCTCAGCAGAAATGGGGGGGGGGGGAAGCAGGGGCTCTTTTCAGATTGCGGATCCACCTTTTGATCTGGTCTGCTATCCAAGGTGCTGGATCTGTTTGAGGTCAGCGTTTCAGAATCTCCGCTGTGAAAACGTGCAGAGTAAAAACCAGAACAGATTTGTGATTCCCTTTCTCCTCTGTCTCCCCCTTCCCTTTTTTTTAAATTTCTCAGGCACGGAGAGGTTCTCTTTCTGCCATTAGACCAAGTTCCTATAATTTTATTTATTTATTTTATTTTATTTTATTTTATTATTATTTAAATTTATATCCCGCTCCACTCAACCCACGGCCGACTCAGGTCTTTTCTTTGTGCAGTCATGGCTGCTTAATCAATCAGCCAGGTGGCTCAATGGGTAAAAGCCATAGCTGTCAAGTATCCCATATTGGCCGGGAAAACCCCTAATTTTACCCTCTTCCCTGCCATCATCCCGTATTAATTAGACTGCAATGCCCTATTGCCGCCATCGGAGGGCAGCAAAGGATAAGCATAGCTGTCAAGTATTCCGTATTGGCCTGGAAAACCCCTTATTTTACCCTCTTTCCCACCATCATCCCTTATTAATTAGACTGCAATGCCCTATTGCCGCCATTGGAGGGCAGCAAAGGATAAGCATAGCTGTCAAGTATCCCGTATTGGCCGGGGAAACCCCTAATTTTACCCTCTTCCCTGCCATCATCCCGTATTAATTAGACTGCAATGCCCTATTGCCGCCATTGGAGGGCAGCACAGGATAAGCATAGCTGTCAAGTATCCCGTATTGAACCCCTAATTTTACCCTCTTCCCTGCCATCATCCCGTATTAATTAGACTGCAATGCCCTATTGCCGCCATCGGAGGGCAGCAAAGGATAAGCATAGCTGTCAAGTATTCCGTTTTGGCCTGGAAAACCCCTTATTTTACCCTCTTTCCCACCATCATCCCTTATTAATTAGACTGCAATGCCCTATTGCCGCCATTGGAGGGCAGCAAAGGATAAGCATAGCTGTCAAGTATGCTGTATTGGCCGGGGAAACCCCTAATTTTACCCTCTTCCCTGCCATCATCCCGTATTAATTAGACTGCAATGCCCTATTGCCGCCATTGGAGGGCAGCACAGGATAAGCATAGCTGTCAAGTATCCCGTATTGGCCGGGAAAACCCCTAATTTTACCCTCTTCCCTGCCATCATCCCGTATTAATTAGACTGCAATGCCCTATTGCCGCCATCGGAGGGCAGCAAAGGATAAGCATAGCTGTCAAGTATCCCGTATTGGCCGGGAAAACCCCTAATTTTACCCTCTTCCCTGCCATCATCCCTTATTAATTAGACTGCAATGCCCTATTGCCGCCATTGGAGGGCAGCAAAGGATAAGCATAGCTGTCAAGTATCCCGTATTGGCCGGGGAAACCCCTAATTTTACCCTCTTCCCTGCCATCATCCCGTATTAATTAGACTGCAATGCCCTATTGCCGCCATTGGAGGGCAGCAAAGGATAAGCATAGCTGTCAAGTACCCCATATTTACTGGGAAAATTCCCTTATTTCCAAATCCAAAACTTGACAGGTATGGTAAAAGCACTTGGCTTGGAGACTGAGAGGATGGGGTTCGACCCCCCCCCCCAAGAGCTGCATGATAGGGGACATGAAAGCAGCCTCATTTGGGCGTCCCCTGCAAAAACCCTTTCAACCCAGAGTAATTTCTGACACGAAACACAATCAGTGACCCTATTTCTATGGATGGATGGTTGACTGGCTGGTTGGTTGTGACAACACAACAATACACTTACACCTAGAACCATGGAAACAATCGCTTTAAAACCATTAAATACAATGACACTTAAGGCCAGAATATCTAGCACTTTTAAAAAAAATCACATAAAACTTGGAGGAAGGGTAGGACTTCATACTTGCTGTCCGTGAGTTCAATGATGGTATGGTAGGGGCGCATCTGGGGTGGGCCGTCCCCCTGGTTCAACATTGCTGGAACATTGTAAGAAAAACTGTACTTGTCATCCGGAAGAGGCCCCATGAGAAGGAGGGACTTCCTGAGAGATTCACGGTTCCCAGCTATGGTGGACAAACAAACAAACAAGCAAATAAATAATAAAATAAATAAATACTTGTAGTTGGGCCCGCTCATTTTGCTGTTGCGCCCAATAGGATCGTTTCCAGTGGCATTTCCTCCACTGAGGAGGGGGACCCTCACCCCACCTAAAGGGGTTCACCCGCCCATAGCCGTTGGCCCCTTTAGGGTGTCAGGTCGTTTACTGCCGCCCAACACTCGGCATTGAGGCGCTGGCTGTATGGTGTACTACTCCGTTACTGTAGCGGGATGTCCGGCTAACTAACCAGCTAACTAACCCAGCCCCATGAGATATTCTGAAGAGTCCATTAGTAACCCAGTTATCTGGCTAAAGAGGCAGTCAAGGGGAATCTAATGATAGTAAAACTCGGACCTGCCCACCGTCTAAGAAGTGCCAGCGTTGGCCATCACTGCCAGTGTAGGCCAACTTTGGCACTCCAGGTGTTCTTGGACTTCAAATCCCTGATCAGCAGGAGTGCTGACTTGGCCTTCTGGGAATTGAAGTCCAAGAACACCTGGAGTGCCAAGGTTCGCCATCACTGGCTACAGCATGTCTTTCTCCACCCTGCAAAGAGGCGGGTTTATTCGTAGATGGGTTTGACCGTGTTGTGGGAAGGCTTGTCCCCCCCCCCCCCGGTAAAAAAAAGCTTGGGTTGTGTCAGTGCTTTACTAAAAGGCTGGTCCCATTGACAGTCATTCATGCGCTGAGGATTTCTCACCACCGCCATCACCACCAGCAGTTCTGTGGACTGGGGAGATTAGGGCACCCTACCTGGGAGAGGGGCATCTCCAAAAATCTGGTCCACGTGGGTGAGGATAAACTCCACCACGATGGACTGGACGCGGACCTCCATGAACGCTGCCGTGCCGTTGAAGCCAGATGACTCGATTTCCTTGGATCTGAAGAGAGAAGGAGAAGTTCGGAAGAAGGAGGACAGAAAATGCCAAATCTGGGTCTTCTTTTTCAGTCTCGGCTTCCTCTTTCCCTTTAAACTCTGATATATTTATTTTTTGAAATTTCCCTCTGTTCTGATCCATTTCACCTTTGCCAGGGCTAGTTCAGCATAGTTAAACCCATGTTGGGTTTTCTAGGGGCTGAGCTTGCTTAGCCAAAGGCAACATCACTCACATGCTTTGGTGCTTGCTCGTGAGTTTACAGTATTTCAGTTCTTGTCGCGCAGTTTGGCTATTCTCTTTGCAAGCCTTCTCGACCTGAGTTGCAAAGGGCTTTCTATAGCCAAACAAGCTGTCCAGAACCTCAGCTGCTTCCACCAGGCATCTGGAGCTCCTTCCCGAATTTATGTCTTTTCATGCAAAAAAATGCTAGCAAATGTGGTGGTACAGTATATGACCGTGATGGCGAACCTTGACACTCCAGATGTTCTTGGAGTTCAATTCCCAGAAGCCCCTGTGAATCCACACGAGTGGGTTTACTGCAATTCATCCAGCCCACGCTGCCCTCGTCGCTCCTGGAAGCGGAAGTAAAATGCCCCTGTACGGAGGAAGAGTTAACCTGGAAGAGTCTTAACCATACCTGTCAAGTATCCCAGATTGGTCAGGATTTCCTGTATTTTCGCGCTGATTTTCGCTATTTCCCGCCCGGAGCTGCCGCTACCCCATAATTTGGCAGGGGGGGGGAAAGGAGTTACTGCACATCCCTTCTGCGCAGGTCTTTTCTACGCATGGGTAGAGCTCTTCTACGCATGCGTAGAACCCTTTTACGCATGCGTAGAAGGCTTCTGTGCAGAAGGGGATGCATAGAAGCCTTCTACACATGTGTAAAAGTGAGCTGCGCAGAACAGTTCTGCGCAGTTCCATTCAACGCATGCGTAAAAGCCTTCTACGCATGTGTAGAAGTGAGCTGCGCAGAACCGTTCTGCACAAGTCTGTTCTACGCATGCGTAAAAGCCTACGCACGCATAGAAGTGAGCTGCGCAGAACGGTTCGGCGCAGGTCTGTTCTACGCATGGGTAAAAGCCTTCTACACATGCGTAGAATGGACCTGCGCAGAAACGTTCTGCGCAGGTCCCGTAATCTCTGGAGCTGCGCTTGACAGGTATGGTCTTAACCGTACAGGCTTATTTTACTTCTGCTTCCAGGAGTGATGAGGGCATCGTGGGCCGGATGAATCGCAGTAAACCCATTCGTGTGAATTCACAGGGGTTTCTGGGAATTGAAGTCCAAGAACTGGGGTGCCAAGGTTCGCCATCACGGGTATATGGAATGCAGATTAGAAATTCAACCCTCATGTGAACCAGAATGGGACCAAGTTATTGGCCAACAACATACACCTCTTCTCCTTCTCAGCTTTAATTCCGATGAAATAAAAGTAAAGTCAAACTGAAGAAAAGTAAATTTTAAAAACTGCAGTTGCAGTTACCGTATCACTAATTTAAAAAAAAAACTGATTTTATTCTGTTCCTTTTGATTTTGAATGGGTAGGTTTTCAAAATAATATATTTTAACTACATTTTAAGCATTTAAACGTTGACCTCTCATTTTACCGTGCTGGTCATAGACTGTAATACAGTGGTATCTCGCTTAAAGAGCATAATGTGACCTGGTTGAAGTTTATAAAATCATGCATGGTGTGGACAAAGTAGAGAAGGAAAAACTGTTTTCCCTATCGCACAACACTAGAACTCGGGGCCACTCCATGAAACCTTTGGGTGCTAGTTCTCAAACAAATAAGAGAAAGTACTTTTTCACCCAGAGGATCACTGGTCTATGGAACTCCCTGCCAGAAGACGTGGTGACAGCTGTCAGTCTTGACAGCTTTAAGAAAGGATTAGACAAGTTCATGGAGGACAAGGGTATCCATGACTATAATTATAATGGATACCTAAGGACAACCTCTGGGTTGGAGAGATAGGCAGGATATCTCTCAATGCCATTTCCAGGGAATCCTAAGCAGGTGAAGGCATCTCCTTGGGAAGAATACCCTGAAGGAAATGGTGAGCCACTGTGTGAGACAGAAGGCTGGACTGGATCATGGGCTCCTGTGGCCTCTTCCAGCAAGGCTGCTCTTATGTTCTTAATGCGTTCCACGGGATTGCTCTTTAAGCAAGTTTGCTCTTTAAGCGAAACACCTTTGTAAGTAACCAGTTGTGACTTCTGGCAAGGTGGGGTGGGATTGTGAACCCCAATTTAGTTGTTAAGCGAGTTTTTGGTTGGTTTTAGTTTTTAAAGCATGGCAAACATTCAGAGAAAATTCTGCTCTTTTAGTGAGTTAGTCTCTAAGCGAGGCGCTCTTTATGCGAGGTTTTACTATAAAGTGATTTTTAAAAAAAATTAAAAAGTCATGGTGCATCAGCCGAAATAAAGAAGTGGCCTGTGGATAGAAAGAACAGGATGGGATTATTATTTTTCTTCCTGGACATTTTGCTGAGATCTTGCCACTAAACATCTTATGGTTTACGAGGTGTTACCATAAGCCCTAGCACTGAAAAGCACTCCGCAGTGTCACAGGTCTCTGAACCTGTGGACCGCTTTCTCGCTTTCTCACCTGAGCAGATTGGGAGCCCACACGATAGCCAGGTTGCGCACGTGCATGTTGGTCTGGGAGCAGAAGGAGGCCATGTGGACGAGATGCTTCATCAAGAACTCCAGCGTCCTGAAAAATGGGTGTTAGGGTTAGAGCACAAAAACCACAATGAAAGAGGGGCACAACTGGAACAGCAGTCGGGACCAGGAAATGTGGCTTGGTTTTATTTTTAATTCACATCCAGAACTCTCCCAGGTCCCATGACCTTCTGGTTGCAAGGGCAGGAGTTTCAGAATGAAAGCACTTTGACTTTGCAAAGAGGCAGAGGTACTAGAGATATACATTTCAAGTTTTGGATTTGGAAATAAGGGAAATTTCCCAGCAAATACGGGATACTTGACAGCTATGCTTATCCTTTGCTGCCCTCCAATGGTGGCAATAGGGCATTGCAGTCTAATTAATACGGGATGACGGCAGGGAAGAGGGTAAAAAAGGGAGTTTTCCCGGCCAATACGGGATACTTGACAGCTATGCCTATCTTTTGCTGCCCTCCAATGGCGGCAATAGGGCATTGCAGTCTAATTAATATGGGATGACGGCAGGGAAGAGGGTAAAAAAGGGGGTTTTCCCGGCCAATACGGGATACTTGACAGCTATGCTTATCCTTTGCTGCCCTCCAATGGTGGCAATAGGGCATTGCAGTCTAATTAATACGGGATGACGGCAGGGAAGAGGGTAAAAAAGGGGTTTTTCACGGCCAATACGGGATACTTGACAGCTATGCTTATCCTGTGCTGCCCTCCAATGGTGGCAATAGGGCATTGCAGTCTAATTAATACGGGATGACGGCAGGGAAGAGGGTAAAAAAGGGGTTTTTCACGGCCAATACGGGATACTTGACAGCTATGCTTATCCTGTGCTGCCCTCCAATGGTGGCAATAGGGCATTGCAGTCTAATTAATACGGGATGACGGCAGGGAAGAGGGTAAAAAAGGGAGTTTTCCCGGCCAATACGGGATACTTGACAGCTATGCCTATCCTTTGCTGCCCTCCAATGGCGGCAATAGGGCATTGCAGTCTAATTAATACGGGATGACGGCAGGGAAGAGGGTAAAAAAGGGAGTTTTCCCGGCCAATACGGGATACTTGACAGCTATGCCTATCCTTTGCTGCCCTCCAATGGCGGCAATAGGGCATTGCAGTCTAATTAATACGGGATGACGGCAGGGAAGAGGGTAAAAAAGGGAGTTTTCCCGGCCAATACGGGATACTTGACAGCTATGACTAGAGACCAAATTGCCAACATTCGCTGGATCGTGGCGAAAGCAAGGGAGTACCAGAAAAGCAACTACACTATTTCTATTTCATTGACTACGTTAAATCTTTTGATTGTCTGGGTCACAACAAACAGACTTTATGGGCCATTTCAAAAATTTCATTTCTAGACCTTGTAACTTACCTGTAATGAGGGGTCGGCAGTTCCTTCAGCACGTCTTTAATCTTCTCCAACCTTCCTTCTTCCATCGGGATGCCCACGGCTTCCTGAAAGAAACAGGGACACTTGCCTAAATTGACTGATTGTTTTGTGAAATTGAATGCCACGCTACCAGCAAAATGCTTCTCAATTCCTTCCAGAAATCCCATAGAACCGTGATGGCGAACCTTGGCACTCCAGATGTTCTTGGACTTCAATTCCCAGAAGCCCAAACCCCCTGTGAATCCACACAAATGGGTTTACTGCGATTCATCCGGCCCGCACTGCCCTCATCGCTCCCGGAAGCGGAAGTAAAACGCACCCAGACGGAAGAAGGGTTAACCCGGAAGACTCTTAAACATACGGGCGCATTTTACTTCCGCTTCCGGGAGCGAAGAGAGCAGCACGGGCCGGATGAATCGCAGCAAATCCGTTCATGTCGATTCATAGGGAGCTTGGGCTTCTGAGAATTGAAGTCTAACAACATCTGGAGTGCCAAGGTTCGCCATCACGGCCTTAGAATGTCCGTTAAAGAGTAACTTAGGCAGGTAACTAGAAACGGTTACTCGTTACATCAAAAAAATAATGCCATAACTGCTAATTCCATCCCTTTTGCAATGTTAACTAAAACTACACTAGGTAAAAGATAAAGGTCACCCTTGATTGAATGCCAGTCATATCCAACTCTAGGGTTCAGTGCTCATCTCTGTTTATAGCCAAAGAAGCCAGTGCTGTCTGCATCTGCAGACATTTCCATGGACGTGTGGCAGGCATGTCTCAACACCAGTGTGCACGGAACGCTGTTTACTTTCTCACCAAAAGCGGTCCCTATTTATTTACTTGCAATTTCTTGCTTTTGAACTACCAGGTTGGCAGGAGCTGAGACAGAGACAGGCGCTCACTCCATCCTGCAGTACCCGGGAATCGAACTGCGAACTTCCAGTCATCGAGTTCAGCATCTTTACCACTTGAGCCACCTAAAAGTAGCTGATTACAAATAACTGCAACGTGTAGTTTGTCGCTTTCCAGCTGCTTTGCGTGGTGTGGAAAGGATCTCTTTAAAGGTAAAGGTTTCCCTTGCTCGAAAGCTAGTCGTATCCAACTCTAGGGTCCAGTGCTCATCTCTGTTTCTAAGCCGAAGAGCCAGCGCTGTCTGCTTCTGCAGACGTTTCCCTGGTCATGTGGCAGCGCACGGAACGCTGTTACCTTCCCACCGAAGTGGTCCCTATTTATCTACTTGCAATTTCTTGCTTTCGAACTGCTAGGTTGGCAGGAGCTGGGACGAAGACGGGAGCTCATTTCCGTCCTGCAGTACTCGGGAATCGAACTGCTGACCTTCCGCTTCCCAGTCAGTGTCTTAGCAGCTTGAGCCGTTTTTGTGGCTTACAATGGACGCAACTAACTCCCCAGCCGAATGCTAGCCTGACTGGATGCAGGTTTTTTGGTGGTGTAGTTCCAAAAAAAAGTAACTTTCCTGAGATCAGGTAACTACACCCACAAGGCGTACTTACTGCAAACTTGTCGTACAGCTGATATGTCAGGAGTGGGTTCGGGAGTTCCCGGAAGTAAGCTTTGCAAAGGGAACTGACACAGTGGATGTCCTGCAGATATAAATCCTTGTTGAGGTCCGGTGTGCGGTCAGTGTCGAACTCAAGCCTGAAATGAAGAACAGGGTCAAGCCAGGCACAGATCAGAAAGTCAGTGTAACCCAGTGGTTCCCAACGTGGGGCCCAGCGCCCCACAGGGAGGCTTCAATTCCCAGAAGTGCTGCGGGCGACATCTGGCCCATGGGCCACAGGTTGAGTCAGTCCATTGACTGATCAGTGCTTTGGGGAATTGACTTCGGCTTCTGGGAATTGAAGTCCCAAAACCCAAGGTTGGGAAACCCATCCCAGTGGTCATCAGATAAAGTCTCAGGGAATCCGGACGCGAGTTGATTTGTTTGAACTAGGGTGCAAATCGAGTCGGAAGTTACTTTGGAGGCCAAAATGGTGAAGCTGGAGCTGCGCACCTTTGGGCACATCATAAAAAAGAAGGCTGAACTCTCTGGGAAAAGGACAGTGATGCTGGGGAAGGTGAAAAACAGCAGGAGAAGACCAAGGCCAAATGTGAGAGGGGCGGACTACCTAAAGGAAGCCATGGGTATGGGTTTACAAGAGCTGAGCAAGGCTGTTGGGGAAGGACATTATGAAGCTCACTCGTTCATTAGGCCGCCATAAGTTAAAGACAACTTAATGACACATAACAGTGACTAATTATCTGTCCTGATTAACTTGTATTCCTGCCCCGTTAAGCTAAACTTAGCTCCTCAGGATATTCCTTCCACCCCTAAAGTGCTTGGATGGCTCTTCCAACTCCGTAATTTTGTTCAGTAAAATCCCCGTAAAGGGGGAGTTGATGTTTCTGACCATCAAGGAGGCTTTTTCCGTACCCACCCTTTGGAGTTCTCAACCTTTTTAAGCCATGGGCCGGGTCACGCTCCCTCAGACAGCTTTGGGGGCCGGATGGCCATTTTGCCCTTCCTCCGCCACATGGCACTTCCAGGTGTGGTGGAAGTGGTGGTGGGGCACATGAAATGGTGCTGCGGGCGACATCTGGCCCATGGGCCACAGGTTGAGAATCTCTGCTTTACCTACTAGTCTGGCCAGGTTATCCCGCGATGGTACTAGAGTAGACCCTACTGCCAGCAACTCAACGCTGAGTGTCAGGTGGCGGTTAACTAACCTGACCACCCTGAGGACTAGCAGCCTTGGGTGGGGAACTCCACAGAGAAGGGTGATGGTCCCCAAATGGATTAAATCCCTCTTGATGGAGGGCAGCAGCTTCATCCATCCTAGCCTGAGGATGACAATGAGGACTTTGCTTTCCGAAAGGGCTCAGGACCAGAGAGTGACTCGTGGTACTATGGGGGCCACGTTGCAATGCGGAAGGCAGTTGATATTCTCAGGACAATCTTAATGGCTGATCGCCATGAGGATCGCCCATATTCGGATATGGCAGAAGAAGAAAGTCAAGGCAGATTCCCCTGTGCCCAGCCTTTACCTCAATCTCTGGATGTTGGACGAGACTCCTGACAGACGGTAGATGCCGTCCACAACGCCGTGATGCTCCACAAACTCCGTGCAGCTTTTCAACACCTGCGGAACTAGATGGAGTCGAAAGCCGTCAGCCCGGGAAATGTCTTTCCCCCTCTTTCTCTCAAGAGACCACCAAAGCTGGCCAGAATGGAAGGCAGTTGTTGCCCACTATCAAGGGGTCCTCCTTCATTTTTATACCCCCTCCCCATCCCTAGTAGCAAAGAGCCAATCTAGTAAGCCTTGAGGAAACCGCACAATCCCAGGAGACCCCCCAGGAGAAAAGAATGGGAAACCACGTCTGCATCGTCTGTGTATATTCTGGTTTCAACTGTTGTAAACCTCCCAGAGGGGGGAAATATCCAAGACAGGTGGTAGAGAAATCTGATGATTGATAGATCAATCGATAGATAGATAGATTAGATAGAATTACATTAAGTAGATAGATAGATAGACAGATAGATGATAGATAGATAGGGATAGAGATAGGTAGACAGATAGTTACTGTAGATACTGTAGATAGATAGCTCCACAAATAGATAGATTAGATAGATAGATACTGTAGATAGAATTACATTAAGGAGGTACGCAGATAGATAGATAGATACAGTAGATAGATAGATAGGTACTGTAGGTACTGTAGATAGATAGAATTACATTAAGTAGATAGATAGACAGACAGACAGATAGATAGGGATAGAGATAGGTAGACAGATAGATAGACAGACAGAGTTACTGTAGACAGATAGATAGCTCCACAAATAGATTGATAGATGGATGGATGGATGGATAGATACTGTAGATACTGTAGATAGATAGAATTACATTAAGGAGGTACGCAGATAGATAGATAGATACAGTAGATAGATGGATGGATAGATAGATAGATACTGTAGGTTCAGTAGATAGATAGAATTACATTAAGTAGATAGATAGACAGACAGATAGATAGATAGGGATAGAGATAGGTAGACAGATAGACAGACAGACAGAGTTACTGTAGATAGATAGATAGATAGATAGCTCCACAAATGGATAGATAGATAGATAGATAGATTAGATAGAATTACATTAAGTAGATAGATAGACAGATAGATGATAGATAGATAGAGATAGGTAGACAGACAGACAGATAGTTACTGTAGATAGATAGCTCCACAAATAGCTAGATAGATAGATACTGTAGATACTGTAGATAGATAGAATTACATTAAGGAGGTACGCAGATAGATAGATAGATACAGTAGATAGATAGATAGATAGATAGATAGATAGATAGATAGATAGATACAGTAGATAGATAGATAGATAGATACAGTAGATAGATAGATAGATAGATACAGTAGATAGATAGATAGATAGATAGATAGATAGATAGATAGATAGATAGATAGATAGATAGATAGATAGATAGATAGATACAGTAGATAGATAGATAGATAGATAGATAGATAGATAGATAGATAGATAGATAGATAGATAGATAGATAGATAGATACTGTAGATACTGTAGATAGATAGAATTACATTAAGGAGGTACGCAGATAGATAGATAGATACAGTAGATATATAGATAGATACAGTAGATAGATACAGTAGATAGATAGATAGATAGATAGATAGATAGATAGATAGATAGATAGATAGATAGATAGATAGATAGAATGAATGAAGCATTAAGGAGATAGATAGATAGATAGATAGATAGATAGATAGATAGATAGATAGATAGATAGATAGATAGATAGATAGATAGATAGATAGATAGAATTACATTAAGGAGGTACGCAGATAGATAGATAGATAGACAGACAGATATTATCTACCTAGAAAACCCTGGAAAGAGCCACCATAAGTCAAAATTTACTTAACAGGATGCCGTTATTGAACTGCTGGATACCTCAGTGGTATCTAGGTTGAGAGTTTGATTCCCATGTTGTGCTTCCTCCTCCTCCTCCTTTCGTGTCCAGGCCAGACATGAATCAGATCTTCCATCCTTCCAGGTTTGGTCAAATTAGTCCCCAGCATGTTGGGGGCAAGATGCTAATTACTTTGTGAACCACCCAGAGACGGCACCAGTGGTGTGCTGGCCCATAGGGATACAGGGACTCATCCCGGTGCACCCCAGCAACTGGCGCCCTCCCCCCCCCCAGAGCCAGGCAGAGATAATGTATGGGATTTCTCCCCTCAATTCTCCGCCCCAATAGGCGCCCCCATTACTTCCTGCCCACTGCCCTCCCAAGGTGCCCAGCACACTGCTAGACGGCACCAAGCACAGGGATGGGTACCAAACCTGGTAACCATAAGCAACAATCAAAGTATTCTCACCATGCCCTGCCTATTGTGTAGAGACCTGGTTATCATTCCTAGCAAGAGGGGGGTGGGTTCCCCTCCCCATTTTGTTTTGCTTTTCCTTGCTCAACGGCCAGGTTGACACAATTGCCCAAATTAGCAAGGCGGGCCGCCGGGCACCAGCCGAATAAGGAAGCAATGTGAATTCTGCCTTTTCTTCTTCAGACATGGCTCACCTTCTTTTGCACCGCTTTACTTCCTGTGCGTTTCGCATGCTGCACAGCCACCCTCAGCTTCCCACGGGTGGGCCGGATGCAGACCACAGACATGTTGTCAAAGAGTCAAGCAGCGTTTCCCGTCCTGAGGTTCGGGCACCTGCTGCAGCTCCCCCTCCAAAACCTGTCACCCATTGGGCATAGGACATGAGGATTCTGGATGCCTGGCTCATGTGGCTGGTGGTAGCACAGGGGTGCCCAAACTTTTCAGGCCATGGGCCGGTCTCGTGGTTCAGCGGCCCAGTCCATATGGTTCCTCCCACCGGAAGTGGAAGTATAATGCGCCTTGCAATCTGTTTTGCAACAGGATGAGATAGATTTTTAGGCTGCCATTTTTCTCTGCTTAAACCAGGGGTGCTCAAACTACGGCCCGTGGGACAGATCTGGGCCCCAAAACCAATTTATCCGGCCCGCACCGCCCTTGCTGCTCCTGGATGTGCTAGCACAGGGGTGCCCAAACTACCATATGGGCATGCCCATATGGTAGTTTGGGCACCCCTGTGCTAGCACATCTGTTCATATCTGTTCATGCTCAAAGCACCATCTGAGCCAAAGGTTTGAAGGCCTTCTGCCGCAGTTTGGTCTGTGGCTCTCCCTACCCCCTGTTGCATAATAGGGTTGTGTAATATTTTGTGTATAGGAAATGGATGGCTCAAACTGTCAAGCAAGCTGGCAAAGTACTATGTCCAGGGAGCCATTTAATAACATCAACGGCAGTGGAAATGACAACAGAGATTGTCTTCTCCGCAAAGTTCGTGCCTTAGCAAGGAGCGGATACACCTTTTTGAGTCTTTTAAGAAGCAAACGCAAAGCAATCACACCTCTATACCACCCCATAACACTTAATGCACTCACTCTCTGGGTGGTTCACAAGTTAATTAGAATTTGCCCCCCCCCCCCAACATGCTGGGGACTCATTCGACCAACCTTGAAAGGATGGAAGAGACTGAGTCAACCTTGATTCCTGACCAGGATCAAACTCACAACCTTTTGGTTGAAGTACAGTAGTGAGCACGCCGCCCTGAGTTGGGTTTTTACCTGAGTGAGCGGCATAAAAATTGAAATAAATAAATAAATAAACTCCTGCATCACTTTTCAGAAGAAGACCTCTGCTCCAAAAAAAATGACCCTGCCCATATCCCTAATGGTCAGAGAATAGGCTTGAGATATTCGGACTGCCAAAACGAAGCCACTTTTCTCGGCTTGGTTGTTGGCCATCATCAGTACAGAGGCCAAAGATGAGACAAAATCAAGATGGTGGGCTCATTTTCGGCTTTCTACCGCAGTGCCTCTCAAATTTCTCACCTCCTGGAGGTTTGACTTTGATTGCTACAGATCTCTCACCCATACCTGTCAAGTTTTGGATTTGGAAATAAGGGAAATTTCCTGGCAAATAAGGGATACTTGACAGCTATGCTTATCCTGTGCTGCCCTCCAATGGCGGCAATAGGGCATTGCAGCCTAATTAATAAGGGACGACAGTGGGAAAGAAGGTAAAATAAGGGGTTTTCCTGGCAAAAAAGGGATACTTGACAGCTATGCTTATCCTGTGCTGCCCTCCAATGATGGCAATAGGGCATTGCAGTCTAATTAATAAGGGATGACGGCAGGAAAGAGGGTAAAATAAGGGGTTTTCCCGGCCAATAAGGGATACTTGACAGCTATGCTCTCACCATTGTTTGTGCTGGCTGGCACTGAAATCCAAACTATTTTGGGGTGGAAAGGTCAGGAGCCCATGTTCTCCATGGTCCATTTTGTGGTTTCTACATCACAGAGAGCCTCTCTCTCTCTCTCTCCCTCTCTTTTAAAAACCCTTTCCTTGTTTGTAACTTCCTTCTTTGGTTGTACACCGGTATCAATCCTTTAAATTATGAGCTCATAATCTGTTGCTCCATTAAAATGATCAAATGCTTTATGAACCTCTGATTGAATTAAAAAGTAGGATCTAAATGTGATGAATAGAAGACATGCAGATAGACAAATTTGCTCAATATTGTAGAAAGCCAAGCAGCATGACCAGCCTTTTCCTGTTGCTATTCAGTTCTGGGTTTTTCATGCAGGTGGTTCTTCTTCTTTCGTGTCCTGATCAAGCCCTGGACTGCTAAAATGAAGCCAATTTTCTTGGCTTTGGTGTTGGCCAAACTCAAGACCTCATCGTTGCATGTTTCTGGTTCTTCTTCTTTCATTTCCTGGACTGCCAAAATGAAGCCAATTTTCTTGGCTTTGGTGTTGGCCAAACTCAAGACCTCATCGGTGCATGTTTCTGGTTCTTCTTCTTCCATTTCCTGGACTGCCAAAATGAAGCCAATTTTCTTGGCTTTGGTGTTGGCCAAACTCAAGACCTCATCG
Source organism: Bradypodion pumilum (assembly GCA_035047305.1). Taxonomy (NCBI): domain Eukaryota; kingdom Metazoa; phylum Chordata; class Lepidosauria; order Squamata; family Chamaeleonidae; genus Bradypodion; species Bradypodion pumilum. The sequence continues at coordinate 10,997,871 of JAWDJD010000018.1, forward strand.
GTGCATGTTTCTGGTTCTTCTTCTTCCATTTCCTGGACTGCCAAAATGAAGCCAATTTTCTTGGCTTTGGTGTTGGCCAAACTCAAGACCTCATCGGTGCATGTTTCTGGTTCTTCTTCTTCCATTTCCTGGACTGCCAAAATGAAGCCAATTTTCTTGGCTTTGGTGTTGGCCAAACTCAAGATCTCATCGGGGCATGTTTCTGGTTCTTCTTCTTTCATTTCCTGGACTGCCAAAATGAAGCCAATTTTCTTGGCTTTAGTGTTGGCCAAACTCAAGATCTCATCGGGGCATGTTTCTGGTTCTTCTTCTTTCATTTCCTGGACTGCCAAAATGATGCCACTTTCTTGGCTTCGTCGTTGGTCATTCTTCAGTTCCTTTGGTTCGATCTGGTGTTGGAAAGATGAGCAGGCAAGGTTCCCGACCAGGGTACACCTGAATGTATTCCCAATCTTTGAGGAGGCTCTTTCTGTGTACCTCTTTGTGCAAGTGATGAGCCAAGACATAGATACCCAGGCAAGATAGAGACTTTGTGGTTTCACAAAGCCACTAAGGGTAGGGAGGGGGTCAGTGTTGGAATGAGACTTGCTTAGAATTAGCGTAAATAGTATTAGTACTGTTGACTCGTGATAAAGAACATGTCCTGCAAACACAGCTGGGAAAAGTTACCTTTTTTGAAACATAGCCATTCTAGAAAGAAAGAAAATTAGCAACTTTGGGAGCCACCAAGAAGGTAATAGAAGATAAGATGAAGATACCAAGCAGTGATGGCTAACCTTGCCACTCCAGGTGTTCTTGGACTTCAATTCCCAGAAGCCCAAGTCAGCACACCTGCTGATCAGGGCTTCTGGGAACTGAAGTTCAAGAACATCTGGAGAGCCAAGGTTCACCAACAGTTCTAAGCCATCCTTGTTCTACGGAGATCTTGGGCTCACAGCTTCTCCTGTTTGGGGCCATGGACAAGATGAAGCCAGAGAAAGAAACAGCTGGTCTTAAAGAGGAAATCACTTACCGTCTTGACCAGAGAGCTGCAAATGTTCCACCAGGTCACACCCAAAGACCCGGTCCTTGGTTGCTCCCTTCCGCTTCACCCTCTGTCGAGCTTTCATGGCCAACGACATGTGTGTAGAAGACGCTGGGGTTGGGCTTTCAACGATCAAAGTTTTCTGTCTCCTCCTAAATCCACTTGGGACTCATTGGGTCTTCCCTTGGCATTGTGAAGCTCACAGCCTGTCCAGAGACATCATTTGAAGTACCTCAAAGGACCATCACTGTGGTGGGCTTCAGATTCCTTGAACCCATGGTCGTGGTGGCAACTCTTCCCAGCCAAGGTCCAACCGAGGTGGGCCTCCCACATCTACGTTAGGAGAAGTGAAGGCATTTTGGAGGTTCTGTAGGCCAAGGAATCTGTTGACCAACGTTGCCGCAGGGAGAAACTCCAGTGGAAAGAAGAAAAGGGGTTGATTGCCCCAGGGCCTGAAGTTTGGAGGAAAAATCGTTGCGCTTCTGTTCTCACTCACAGCCCGACAGGAAGTGAGTTCAGCTTCGCCTTCAAACCCAACTTCCTCTACCCAGCATCTCTGAAACCACAAAGGACAAGTTAACTCTTGAGTTTTTCTTCTTCTCTCCTCAATCTCCTCACACTTTCTTAAACACATCTGCACATACTTACCCACCGAAACATGGCATTAAGGTCGGCCATGTGGACTTCAAAAACCGGTTTTTGTTTCTTTTCTTTTCGTCAATCTGTTGCGTGATTTCTCTCTTCAAAATCGAAAATTGTCGCCCATTCCAGGAAAGACAAGCAAAGCGCGTTTCCAGATTTCGGGCCTGTAGCAAGGATTTCACAAAGTCTAGGAAGAGTCTAAGGAGGCCAAAACTAATCGTTGATTCAGTGCTTAATATAATCATACCAAGTTTTATGAAATATAGTATGAAGAGCCTACAGTTTTGTATTCTTTTGTGTGAGCAAGGTTGGAATACATCAGGTTCCAAGCTAAAATGGCCTCTTGTGAGCTCCAACTCAACATAAATCACCTCTCCTTCCCCAAGGAACCTTTTTTGTACAAGGTGTTTTGTATTCAAGAAGGTTGGCATGCCTCTATTACTTAAGTCTTGGGAGCCTTGTATCTGTGTTTAACACTTCTGTGTCAATCCTTGATGGGTGTTCACTATATTTACCAGCGTATTCCAGGAGTTGTGTCTTGACAACAGGTGGTCTAGCGCTAAACCACTTTTTTGGTTCAGAATCCTTGTAAAAGAGGGAGGGAGCTAAGACCATACCTGTCAAGTTTTGGATTTGGAAATAAGGGAAATTTCCCGGCCAATAAGGGATACTTGACAGCGATGCTTATCCTGTGCTGCCCTCCAATGGCGGCAATAGGGCATTGCAGTCTAATTAATAAGGGATGACGGCGGGAAAGAGGGTAAAATAAGGGGTTTCAAGTAGAGATCATCTGAAAACGTCATAAGCTTCTGGTGAACTAGTAGTGGATCATCAGTACACTAACTGGATGGATGGATGGATGGGTAGATAGGAAGCTTGGATGGATAGAAAGCTTGAATGGATGGATGGATAGATGGTTGGTTGGTTGGTTGCCTATCTAGCAATAGTAATTATACTTATATACCACCCCTTAGATCATCCTCTGAGCAGTTTAAAAAGTACAGTAATTAGAGTAATTAGCATTTCGCCCTCAACATGATGGCTACTTAGTTTACTGAATCATCTGTCAGGATCAAACTCAGATCGTGAGCAGAGTTTTGGCCGCAGTATAGTGGCTTTAATCACTCTCCCACGAAGGCTCTTCATCTTTGTCTAGTGGTAAACACTACTCTAGGTCAGGGGTTCCCAACCTACTGTAAGGCCCGCGGTGCCATTTCATGTGCCCCACCCCTCCAAGAGCATTCAAGAAACAAAATGGCTGCCTCGTTGAAACTGTTGGGACAGAATGGCCACCCCCATCGTGCAGGCAGAGCAAAATGGCCATCCGGCCCTCAAAGCTGACTGAGAGAGCCTGACCTGGCCCTCGGCTTGAAAAGGTTGGGAACCCCTGTTCTAGATCAGGGTACTCAAAATTTTTAAGCTGAGGGCACACTCCCTCAGACAGCTTTGGGGGCCATATGGCCATTTTGCCTTGCCTGCCACAGATGGCACTTCCGGGTGTGGTGGAGGCAGGGGGGGGCACATGAAATGGGCCATAGGTTGAGAACTCCTGCTCTAGATGGTTCATAGTATAAATAAAACATCCTACCCACCCACCCCAAATATATAACTAAACCAGCATCCCCCAGGAACAGCCACAAATATTTGTAAATAACTACACACAGTGACAAAAATGGGTTGAACAAGGGTCAACAGGAAACAAAATCCTCCCAAGGGAGCCAGATCATAGCTGTCAAGTATCCCATATTGGCCGGGAAAACCCTTTATTTTACCCTCTTTCCTGCCATCATCCCGTATTAATTAGACTGCAATGCCCTATTTCACCATTGGAGGGCAGCACAGGATAAGCATAGCTGTCAAGTATCCCGTATTGGCCGGGAAAACCCCTTATTTTACCCTCTTTCCCGCTGTCATCCCTTATTAATTAGACTGCAATGCCCTATTGTCGCCATTGGAGGGCAGCACAGGATAAGCATAGCTGTCAAGTATCCCGTATTGGCCAGGAAAACCCCTTATTTTACCCTCTTTCCCACCGTCATCCCTTATTAATTAGACTACAATGCCCTATTGCCGCCATTGGAGGGCAGCACAGGATAAGCATAGCTGTCAAGTATCCCTTATTGGCCAGGAAAACCCCTTATTTTACCCTCTTTCCCGCTGTCATCCCTTATTAATTAGACTGCAATGCCCTATTGTCGCCATTGGAGGGCAGCACAGGATAAGCATAGCTTTCAAGTGTCCCATATTTTCTGGGAAATTTCCCTTATTTCCATATCCAAAACTTGACAGGTATAAGCCAGATGTTATTGAAAGCCTCTTTGGGTAAATCAGATTTAACCAGCTTTCAGAGAACTAGGGTGCTTGGATGAAACTTTAGGTCACAACATAGTCCCGGGGTGCCAAAGGTTGCCGTTTATTTACAAAACAAGGAGGGCAGGTAACACCAGACACCCCATCTCTTCCAAACAAAGACACGTTAACTAGTACTGTATTCTCTATTTATATTTATATATATATATATATATATATTTACACAGAGAAATACACAAACAAATACATACATTTGCTCGATTTATGTACACAGACATTTACAGATCATACAAGGAGCTGGCAGGAATTTGGGAGAGGGTTTTCAGGGGCAAAATACAAACTTCTCAGAATTAAAAAAAAGACAATCAAAAATAATAATACAGTTAGAAGGCTATAGAAACCAGGAGGCGAGTGGGCTCATGTCCAAGATGGAATGGATGGAGAGAAGGAACATCTTTCTAATGGGTCAGAAAGGTAGAACTGGTCTCCTGATGGGGGAGGAAAATCACAGCAAGATTTGAGACCCCCCCCCTCCTCAATTCTGGTTATCACTTTGAGGTAGATCAAAATGTCATGCATTTTAGCTCTTTGAAGTCAGGGTTTCATCACATGATTAGCAATACCAGTTGTACGTACGGGTCATACACACACCATATTTGTGAGTTCCACATCCATGGTTTCAGTTATCTATGGGTCTAAAAATATTCAATTTTTAAAATCCCTGAAATACAGATATTTCTATAATGCATTACTGCAGCTGGCCACTAGGTGCCACTATCTGCAATGTAATGTTTACAAGGAACGGAGGCAGACATTTTGGTAGCTCTCATGTAGAATGATGGAGGCATTTTAAATGCCTTATCTGACACAGGTATATGTGTTAAATATAGGGGTTGCTGGTATCCGTGGTTGCTGGTATATGCAGTAGGTCTCGGAAAATATCTGCTGTAAATATAGTGGACAACTTTTATATACTGTCCATTAATGCTTAGCCTTAGAGTACTAGCAGTTCTCAAGGTAATTATGCAAACTGCAATTTGCTCCCAACAAGGAGGGTGCTCATTTTACCGGCCTCAGAGGGAAGGCTGAATAAACCTTGAGCACATCAGGATTGAACTCAAATTGTGAGCAGAGTTTTTGGCAGCATAACCATTGCACCACAGGGACTCTGATGCAGGTTCTTCCTTGATTGGTCCTAGGAATTAATTAGCATTAGGTAAAGGTAAAGGCCACCCTTGCTCGGAAGCCGATTGTATCTGACTCTAGGGTCCAGTGCTCATCTCTGTTTATAGCCAAAGAGCCAGTGCTGTCTGCGTCTGCAGATATTTCCATGGACACATGGCAGGCATGCCTTAACACCGGAGTGCGCGGGACACTGTTTATCTTCCCACCAAAGTGGTCCCTATTTATCTACTTGCAATTTCTTGCTTTCGAACCACTCGGGTTGCAGGAGCTAGGACAGAGACGGGTGCTCACTCCTTTATGCAGTACCCAGAAATCAAACTCCGACCTTCCAGTCATTGAGTTCAGCATCTTAACAACTTGAGCGACCACAGTCCAAATGGTACAAAACCTAAGCTTGCAGGGGAAACTAGCTTTCCATCTTTTAAAAATTGATATGTGTCACTGTTTCCACCCGAAAAGGATGGCTGAAGAGGTGGATAAGATAAGGCAAGGACATTTTCTATAAAATAGGGAACAACGTCCAAATAACCACTACCTTTCCGGATTTTAAGAATCGTTGTGAGAAGACGCATCCAAGCCCACCATACTGAGAGAGAGAGAGAATATTTTAAATATATATACCCAGTATTTGCTTGCAGGCCTTGAGACAGGATGAAAAGCAAATGTAAACGTTAAAGATGACCCAACCTTAAAGCTAGTGTCACATTAGAGTTCAAGAGAGCAGACTGAGGCTATTTTTTGGGTTTTAGAAATTGGGTTTACGGAGGGGGGGGGATATAGTCCAGGAGTTCAACTGCAAAATAGAGCCAGTGTATGACCTTACACTGTGACACTCACACACCATCAGCACTTCATGAATCCCTTTCTAATGATGGGTTAGCTGTAACGTGTGTCATTCAGTCCTCAGAAGCTCAGTATGGAATTGCCTCTAGTTTTCTGGGATCAGACTCGAGCCCAAGTGCGTAGCTCTTATAACAGAGGTTCCCAACATAAGGCCTGTGGGCCCATAGCTATCAAGTATCCCGTATTGGCAGGGGAAACCCCTTATTTTACCCTCTTTCCCGCCATCAATTAGACTGCAATGCCCTATTGCCACCATTGGAGGGCAGCAAAGGTTAAGCATAGCTGTCAAGTATCCCTTTTTGGCCGGGAAAACCCCTTATTTTACCCTCTTTCCCGCCGTCATCCCTTATTAATTAGACTGCAATGCCCTATTGCCGCCATTGGAGGGCAGCAAAGGATAAGCATAGCTGTCAAGTATCCCGTATTTGCTGGGAAAACCCCTTATTTTACCCCCTTTCCCGCCGTCATCCCTTATTAATTAGACTGCAATGCCGTATTGCCACCATTGGAGGGCAGCACAGGATAAGCATAGCTGTCGTATCCCTTATTTGCTGGGAAATTTCCCTTATTTCCAAATCCAAAACTTGACAGGTGTGCGTGGGCCGGATCCGATCTGCGGCGCCATTTCATGTGGTTCCCCCCCCCCCCCCATCCCTCCAAGGGCATTTGAGAAACAAAATAGCTGTCCCTTTGAAGCAGTTGGGACAAAATGGCTGCCCCCATCGTGTCTTATTGCAGGTGAATATCAATTGCAACCTTAAAGTCACAGCAAGGCCATTGTTCCAACCAGGTTTCCTGTATCTACTCATTTTTTAGAAGGAAAAAAATCACAAAAGCGCATGGCCAGGTTATTAAATCCTAAAGTTTTCTGCACCGCCTTCTTTGTCCCCTTCCTTCCAGCCTCATTTCCATATACACCAATTATTATTTATAGACTCATTGCTAGGAAATCCGATCAATGCTCTAGGTTCAGAAACAAAACAGCTTCATTCTTTAGTTCGGCCATATCCCAAAAGGCTGTGGCGACATCCAGTCATCCCCCAAAATAAAAACATTTATGAGGGGTAAAATATTATCAAACTGTTTACTCTGGAGAGGTAAAACATTACGGATTCTTTAACATCAACAGTTCTTTTAAATAATAAGTACATATCTAGATTGTAAGGGCCGCCCTTGCTCGAAAGCCAGTCATATCTGACTCTAGGGTTCGGTGCTCATCTCTGTTTACAGCCAAAGAGCAGAGGTTTCCGTGGACATGTGGCAGGGTGCATGGAATGCTGTTACCTTTCCCGCCAAAGTTGTCCCTATTTATCTACTTGCAATTTCTTGCTTTCGAACTGCTAGGTTGGCAGGAGCTGCGACAGACAGCTGGAGCTCACTCCGTTGTGCAGCACGCAGGTCTCGAACAGCTGGCCTGCCAATCTTCTAGTCGTCAAGTTCAGGGTCTTAACTGTTTGAGCCACCGCAGTCCCATCTTGATTGTCGCTTCCCCTTATTTTATTGCTCCCATTCAGGGTAGCCATATTCGACCTAAACAGCCTCCCTCTCCCATCCTGGGTGGTTTGGTGCAAACTCTGTTTCTTTGCTTCATAGATAGATGGGTTTGGCGCGAAGGGGTCATTGGATTTATGTGGAGGAGGAGGAAGATGCTTCCCAGCCGATGCATCTGAGATGGTGCGTAATTGACTCTCATCAGCCAACCAGCCATGCCCGTTGCGTACCGTGGGTCAAACCCGCTGGCCATGGCTCACAACTCACAGCCAGGCTGACAAAAACCTGTGTGTTGCAGTATCGTTTGGGGATGAAGGCACACCCAAAAGATTGAGGGTGGGAGGAAATAGCAAATTGAGCATAGGTCAAGGTCAACCATGCTCGAAAGCCAGTCATATCCGACTCTAGGGTTCAGTGCTCAACTCTGCTTACAGCCAAACAGCCAGTGCTGTCTGCCTCTGCCGATGTTTCCATGGACATGTGGCAGGCATGACTAGACACCGGAGTGCATGGAATGCTGTTACCTTCCCCGCCAAAGTGGTCCCTATTTATCTACTTGCAATGTCTTGCTTTCAAACTGCTAGGTTGGCAGGAGCTGGGACACACAGACGGGAGCTCTCTCCGTCATGCAGCACTCGGGTCTCGAACTGCTGGCCTGCCAACCTTCCAGGCGTCAAGTCCAGCGTCTTAGCCATTTGAGCCATGCAGTCCCTAAACTGAGCGCACCAAACTGCATCCATTGTCAAAGTGTCCTGCAAAGCCCAGCTGCGTTGAGAATAAAATCTTATTTTCCCACCTTATCCTTGGGTTTCCTCAATGGTGGCGCCATTGTTTTCTTATCATAAAAAAACAAACAAAAATAACCCCACAATATCAATGAGAATTTTTCCCCTATAAAGTTAATAACAGTCTTTTCTTCGCTTTCTTAAAAAAAATACCCCCATTTTTCAAAGTTTGCCTGTAGGTCTCTATGAAGCTTGTGAGAGCTTTCCTCCCCCAGCCGTGGCAGGCTACGGACCGCAGTTAATTAATAATAAAATAACAATAACGGCGACCATTTAAAAAAGAAAAATTAATAATAAAGGACAAAGAAGGGTTTGGCGGTCCTGATCCTGAGCCGAGCAAAGGAATCACGTGTCCATTTGTTTGCCTTGTTGATATCCCCAGAATCACATCTCCGTGTCCTTTGTGGCCTCCAAAGATGTCCTTTAAACCACAAAGGGATGAACCGTCCCCCCCACCCAAAGTCACAGGCATTGTAACGATCCCACACCAAAGTCGGGAGAAAAGTGTGCGTCCCCCCAAAAAAAATGTTTCTGAGCTGCGCATTGAAAACTTCTAAGTACGCAAGAAAAAGGCCATATATTGGATGTTCTTGTGCATTAGAAAGAGGCAAATAGGAGACCCTTTCCGTGCCGCGTCTCCCATAGCCAAGGTTCGGGTTGGGATCTGGGGGGGTTTCTTTTTTTACACCAAAGGAGCAGGGGGCATTTTACCAGACAAGGCGTGTGGCTCACGAGGAGACCACCTTGGTCTCCAGGGTCTCTTGCAAGGACGCCAACCCAAAATCCAGTGGTTTGTGGACTTCTGCATTCCAGGGTTTGTGGGGTCCAGCATCACACCAGGTGCCCCCGGCCATTGATGTAGATGCCATTGGTGGTGGGCTTGGCCCGGAGCGTGCCGTTCTCTTGGATAAAATGGGTCATGGCCTGCTTGATGTTCTTCTCGCCATTCCTCTGCTCTTCTTCCTCCTCTTCCGCTTCTTCCTCCGCCTCCTCTTCCTCCGTTTTGTCCTTCTCTTTCTCCTCCGGGTTCTCCTGGACGGGAGTCGGGGGCGGCGGGGACATCTCTGTCTGGGTCTCGATCTCCCGGACCGTCGACAAAGTGGAGTAACTGCGCCCATCGGCTTCCTCACCCTGTGCAGAGGAGAGACAAGGGCAGAATCAGACCTCTGATTTCCAGTTCATATATGCATCCAAATCCTCCTCCATCTCTAAAGACAAACAGTGGTTGTCTTTCGAAACGGGTCAGCTTGGTGGTTTTTATCCTGAGGATATCTTGCCTGGCCGGCTCTAGGGGTCTCTGTAACTAGGTTTAGGGCTCTTTCCACCTGCTCTATCACTAAGTGGATTCCCCGTCACACGTAGTTCCCTCTACTAGGCCTTAGGGTCACCCTTGCGCCGATTCTAGGGTTTGTTGCGCACCTCCATTTACAGCCCAAGAGCCATTGCTATCTGCGCCTGCAGATGTTTCCATGGTCACGTGGCAGGCATGACAAGACACGGAACACTGTTTACATTTCCCATTTAAGGTAAAGGTAAAGGTTTCCCTTGCTCGAAAGCCAGTCGTATCCGACTCTAGGGTGCAGTGCTCATCTCTGTTTCTAAGCCGAAGAGCCAGCGCTGTCTGCTTCTGCAGACATTTCCGTGGTCATGTGGCAGGCATGACTAGACACCGGAGCGCACGGAACGCTGTTACCTTCCCACCAAAGTGGTCCCTATTTATCTACTTGCAATTTCTTGCTTTTGAACTGCTAGGTTGGCAGGCGCTGGGACAGATGATGGGTCCTCACTCCACCGTGCAGCACTTGGGTCTCGAACTGCTGACCTTCCACTTCTCAAGTTCAGCGTCTTAACCACTCAGGCACAGCAACTTCTAGGTCTCAGAGTACTTCTTTTTGAGAATCACAAGATCAGCCACAAGCTGCCTGTATATTTAAAATGCCTCCTTCTTCTTCCGTGTCTAGGCCAGACATGAAATGGCCAAAATGAAGGCACCTTTTGGTGAGTTCATTCTGCAGTCCCCTCACCTGAAAGTTTACCTGTGCATTCAAGCCATGGCGCTATAAGCCAATTATAGCAAGAAAAAAAAGGGAAAAGGTAACATCTAAAGCAGGAGTTCTCAACCTTTTTAAGCCAGGGGCCGGGTCACGCTCCCTCAGACTGCTTCACGGGCCGGGAAAATGAATTATCCTGTTCAGAGATTCCCAAACCTTTCCAAACTTCTCCTTTATCATGATTCAACCCCTTCTTTTAAGCAAAGCAATCACACTTATACACTTCCCCCCATTTAATGAGGTTCACAAATTAATTAGCATTTCCCCACCCCACCAGCCCATTTTACCGACCTTGGGAGGATGGAAGGCCGAGTTAACCTTGATCCCTGGTCAGGATCGAACTCACAACCTCTTGGTTGCAGTACAGAAGTTTTAACCACTGCGCCACCAAGGCAAAGAAATCTACACATAGTTTGAAATTCAAGCACAAGGAGCTGTGCGGTTTCCAGGGATAGGCTTCAGTGACTTAGAGAGTTCCTAGCAAGTTCGGACAAAAATGCGGAGCTGCCGTTCCAAGCGTAAAACGTCAACCGAGTCTTTCTCCAAGACAGACAGAAACAGATGAGCTTAGGGATCATTATGGTGCAAACTTCTCTCTTTGAAGAAGAAAAAACCACCCCCAACTGTGTGCCACCTATCAAAATCTGCCACCTGATGCAACAATTGTGACACCAACACTCATACGCACTCCACGGCACAACAGGTCTCCCCACTCACCATGACAGAGCAGAGGCTGGTTTCCCGGAGGCTGTCGGCCCGGAAACTGCCCTGCCGGCTGTCCCGGCACAGGCTATCGGTTCGCAGGCTGTCCCGGTACAGGCTGTCTCCGCGGAAACTGCCCTGCCGGCTCTCCATCCTCAGAGCAAGACTTTCATCCGTCTGAAAGAAACGGGGGTGGCGATAATGGTGATGACAATCTAGCAATTCCTGCAAATATTAAATTCCCAAATCTCCCTCTTTTGCCTAAAACTAGCAAGCAGGAGTGCATTTGAGGGTTTCTTGGGCTACATAACCCAGGGGTTCCCAACCTAAGGTCCGTGGGCCGGATCCGACCTGCAGCGCCATTTCATGTGCCTCGCCACACCTTCTAAGGGCATTGTGCAGGCAGGGCAAAATGGCTGTCCAGCCCTCAAAGCTGACTGAAAGAGTGTGACCCGGGCCTTGGCTTGAAAAGGTTGGTAACCCCTGACCATACCTGTCAAGTTTTGGATTTGAAAATAAGGGAAATTTCCTGGCCAAAACGGGATACTTGACAGCTATGTTTATCCTGTGCTGCCCTCCAATGGCAGCATTAGGGCATTGCAGTCTAAAAAGATACGGGAGGACGGCGGGAAAGAGAGTAAAATACAGGAGTTTCCCGGCCAATACGGGATACTTGACAGCTATGTTTATCCTGTACATCCCTCCAGTGGCAGCATTAGGGCATTGCAGTCTAAAAAGATACGGGAGTACGGCGGGAAAGAGAGTAAAATACAGGAGTTTCCCGGCCAATACGGGATACTTGACAGCTATGTTTATCCTGTGCAGCCCTCCAGTGGCAGCATTAGGGCATTGCAGTCTAAAAAGATACGGGAGGACAGCGGGAAAGAGAGTAAAATACAGGAGTTTCCCGGCCAATACGGGATACTTGACAGCTATGCCCCTGACACACAACCCATAATTGACTTATACACACCATAAGGTAAAGGCAAGGTCAATGTCTCCCTTGCTTGAAAAGCAAGTCTAGGGTTTGGTGCGTTTGCTTTTAATGAATAAAGTAGTTTCTTTGAGTTCTTAATTCCTACTCATGTAATTTTATCCACTACTAGCAAGGGTTACCCGGCGTTGCCGGGCTTTCCCCCCCCCCCCCCGTGTTTTTTAATTAAAAATGAGCCAAAGGTTTTTTTGCAATAGTATTACATTGTGTTGGAAGGTTAAATTGTGTTGTTTTTTTAAAAAAAATTGCTTAGTCTGTAATTTTAATTTTTTAAATGTTTATTTATGTTAAATTTGTTTGGCTTGGCTGTTATTAACTGTGATCTGCTTTTTTGGGTTTTTTTGAGGATTAATAAAAGAAGAAAGTATGATATAATAACTCAGCACAGGATTTTTTAAAGTTTCTATTGTATTTTATTGACATATATTTGTGATTTGTGTGAAAGTGTGTTTAGTGTAATTTTTTTACTTGTTTTTTTTTGGTGTGACCTTTTGTGTAAAATTGTGAGTTTGTGTTTTGTTTGGGGCTGTTGTGTGTTTTTGAATTGTTTTTACTATTGTGGCCAGCAGGTGGTGCTGGTAGGGGTTATTGTATTTTGACTTTTGTTTCTCTCCTGGCCTCTGGGTGGAGCTTCTTCTGGTCAGTAGGGTCTTTCTGTATTCATTTCTTTTCCAGTCCTGGTGGAGGTGGCACCTGTTTTGGTAAGTTTGCTTGTTTTCTTTCTTTTGTGTGTGTGTGTGGGTGGGGGGAGGGGAGGGGGGGTTGGAGTTTGTATTTTTGTCTGTTTGTTTTGTTTTTGATTGTGTCTTTGTTTACTTCGTATTGTTTTTGGTGTTTTTGTTTTTGTGTATTTTTGGCTGTGTTTGAGTGTTTTTAGTAATTTTTTTAAAAATTATTTATTTGGTGGTGGGGAAGGTACGTGGTCATTGGGGGTTTGGAAGGTTGGTCTAGGTGGTGGGGAGGGGGGCATGGTCGTTGGGGGTTAGGAAGGGTGGGCTAGGTGGTGGGGAGGGGGCATGGTCGTTGGGGGTTAGGAAGGGTGGGCTAGGTGGTGGGGAGGGGGGCATGGTCGTTGGGGGTTAGTAAGGGTGGGTTAGGTGGTGGGGAGGGGGCATGGTCGTTGGGGGTTAGGAAGGGTGGGTTAGGTGGTGGGGAGGGGGGCATGGTCATTGGGGGTTAGGAAGGGTGGGCTAGGTGGTGGGGAGAGGGGCATGGTCGTTGGGGGTTAGGAAGGGTGGGTTAGGTGGTGTGGAGGGGGGCATGGTCGTTGGGGGTTAGGAAGGGTGGGCTAGGTGGTGTGGAGGGAGGCATGGTCGTTGGGGGTTAGGAAGGGTGGGCTAGGTGGTGTGGAGGGGGGCATGGTCGTTGGGGGTTAGGAAGGGTGGGCTAGGTGGTGTGGAGGGGGGCATGGTCGTTGGGGGTTAGGAAGGGTGGGCTAGGTGGTGGGGAGGGGGGCATGGTCGTTGGGGGTTAGTAAGGGTGGGTTAGGTGGTGGGGAGGGGGGCATGGTCATTGGGGGTTAGGAAGGGTGGGCTAGGTGGTGGGGAGAGGGGCATGGTCGTTGGGGGTTAGGAAGGGTGGGTTAGGTGGTGGGGAGGGGGGCATGGTTGTTGGGGGTTAGGAAGGGTGGGCTAGGTGGTGTGGAGGGGGGCATGGTCGTTGGGGGTTAGGAAGGGTGGGCTAGGTGGTGGGGAGGGGGGCATGGTCGTTGGGGGTTAGGAAGGGTGGGCTAGGTGGTGGGGAGGGGGGCATGGTCGTTGGGGGTTAGGAAGGGTGGGCTAGGTGGTGGGGAGGGGGGCATGGTCATTGGGGGTTAGGAAGGGTGGGCTAGGTGGTGGGGAGAGGGGCATGGTCGTTGGGGGTTAGGAAGGGTGGGTTAGGTGGTGGGGAGGGGGGCATGGTTGTTGGGGGTTAGGAAGGGTGGGCTAGGTGGTGTGGAGGGGGGCATGGTCGTTGGGGGTTAGGAAGGGTGGGCTAGGTGGTGGGGAGGGGGGCATGGTCGTTGGGGGTTAGGAAGGGTGGGCTAGGTGGTGGGGAGGGGGGCATGGTCGTTGGGGGTTAGGAAGGGTGGGCTAGGTGGTGGGGAGGGGGGCATGTTCGTTGGGGGTTAGGAAGGGTGGGCTAGGTGGTGGGGAGGGGGGCATGGTCGTTGGGGGTTAGGAAGGGTGGGCTAGGTGGTGGGGAGGGGGCATGGTCGTTGGGGGTTAGGAAGGGTGGGCTAGGTGATGTGGAGGGGGGCATGGTCGTTGGGGGTTAGGAAGGGTGGGCTAGGTGGTGTGGAGGGGGGCATGGTCGTTGGGGGTTAGTAAGGGTGGGCTAGGTGGTGGGGAGGGGGGCATGGTCGTTGGGGGTTAGGAAGGGTGGGCTAGGTGGTGGGGAGAGTGGCATGGTCATTGGGGGTTAGGAAGGGTGGGTTAGGTGGTGTGGAGGGGGGCATGGTCGTTGGGGGTTAGGAAGGGTGGGCTAGGTGGTGGGGAGAGGGGCATGGTCGTTGGGGGTTAGGAAGGGTGGGTTAGGTGGTGGGGAGGGGGGCATGGTCGTTGGGGGTTAGGAAGGGTGGGCTAGGTGGTGGGGAGGGGGGCATGGTCGTTGGGGGTTAGTAAGGGTGGGTTAGGTGGTGGGGAGGGGGGCTTTATTGTTTTATGGTGCTTTTTTTGTGTGTAGTTGTGAAAGTAGATCTGGGTTTCCCCTTTAATATCAGTGGGTGGGGCTTGCGACCCCCCTCTCCGCTTGCTCCCCTGGGGTTGGGAGGTTTGTGGGGACAAAAGAGGTATGTCCCCCCAACTCTTCTGGACCCAGTAGACCAGGCACAGTGAATCGATTCCCTCCCCCACTCCTGAAAACAACTCCATTTTTAAAGAGTAGAAAAGACGGAGTTTTTTTAAGGAGGGGGGTGGGAATCGATCCCCTCTCCCTGGTGTTCTGAGTCCAGAAGGGTTTGGGAAACATTCCCCTTTTGTTCCCACAAACCTCCCAACCCTCGGGTAGGCAGCGGAGAGGGGGCTCGCAACCCCCACCCACTGATATTAAAGGGGAAACTCCAGTCGGGTCCTTCAGGCGCCGTGGGTGAGGGATAGAAAGCCGGCTGGTGTGTGTTTGGCTGTGACGCGGTGAGTTGTTTTTCTTTTTAATTTTTCGGGCGCCGTTTTCCTCAGCGTTCTGCGTGCTCATGGCGCGCAGGACGCTGGGGCTTGTAGTAATGGGTTGGTGCTTTCTGTTTGTGCTGCGTTTTTTTAAAATGGTTTTATTTTGATTGGCTGCGGCGCGTTTCCGAACGCTGCCCCGTGCGAGAGCCTCTCAGCCTGATTGGCTCTGGCGCGGCGCGGCGCAAGGAATGTTGGGAAGTGAAGTTGTTTCCCTTTCTTCGCGTTTGTGGGGCTGTTGCCCCACTGCCGGTTTTTTCAATCCTTCGTTGACCTGCGTACCCAGATCGGCCGTGTGTACGAAGGGTGAGTGCAGGCAAGTAGGGCGAGGCATAGCAACCTATAGCCAGTTCCAACGGTTAACCCTTGGATTTATAGGTTAAGATGTGCGCTTATTATATATATAGACATTTTTATCCTTATTTTATAACTGTAACTATAACTTTTAAACTGTTTTCTGCACTGTTTTATTCTTTTTAAACCAGATACCTGTCCCAAATGCAGCATAAATTCTGTATATTTTTGAATGCTGTGAATCGCTTTGGGTCGTTGCAAAACGAGGAAAGCGGTATATAAAAATAAATTCAAATTCAAATAAATTTTAAAAAACTGATTTTATTCTTTTTTGTTTTAATTCAAACGAATGTGTTTGTGTGTGTGTGGGGGGGTGCATTTTGACAGTATTTCATGCACTTAAACCCTTTTTATTGTACTGGCAATAAAGTTTGATTGATTGATTGAGAAGCCTGGGAAAGGACCTTTAAGGCAGGTGCTGCGTCGTTTACTTTTGAATGTAGTCATAACAGGCAGAAAACTGTGATAATGGAACTAAGATGACGGACACTGTATGGTGTGCTTTAATGGGTTAAAACCTCACAATAGGAGGGTTGAGTGGAAAAAAGATGGGTTTTGTTATACAGTAAAACCCTGACTGTAAAACCCCGGGTTACAACCGCCTCGGTTTAAGTTTGCTGCGGTTTACAATGGCAAATCCTATGGAAATGCCGCCCCGGTTTACAAATTCTTAATGTATTTTTTTCTTCAGGTTACAATGACCAGTTCAGGACCATGTTTTTTTTTTCAATACATCCCTATGGATGTTTCGATTTGCATTTTTTTCCCAGGTTACATCGGAGGCTGTTGGAACGGACCTCCGTCGTAACCCTGGTTTTTACTGTATTTGATTGTGAGAGAGAAACACAATGATTTTGCCATGACTTTGGATTGCTTTGCCACAAGGCTTGCTTGTGAGTAAACCATAGCAAAATATAGTCAAACGGGTTAGCAGGTTAAGCCAGGCCAGAGAAATATAGCTAGATACGCTTTTCTTGTTTTATTTAGGGAAAGGGGAAAATACAAATTTTCCTTTTTTTCCTATGTTGTGCCTCTTCCTGAACTTTTCTATTTGTTCTTCTAAACAAACCTGATTGTAACCAGAAGAAGCTGTACTATTTTTTTTTTTAAATAGAGCTTAAGCTGGTGGGAGAAATTTCATTTTTGGTAACACTACCATTAAGTTAATTCATGCTGCATGTGTCCTACCTGATCTGGCTGGTTTGTAAGCATAAACATTCAGTGACATATGTGGGAAACTGCATTAAAATGTGCAATGCGTTTCCACGCAGGAAAGGCACCTCTTCATGCATTTCGCTGCTGCCACCCCCTCCTCCTGGCCTCCCACCCCTCAAATCTCACCTGGTTGCGAGTTTCGGTGCTGTGGCTTGAATGCAACCGTCGGATCGAGTTCTCCCGGGTCAGGGTCAACTCTTCTTCGCTGCAAAAGAAAACAGAAGTACTGTAGCTCTTTTATTTATTTATTTTTACCAGACCTGAAAACTCTCAAGCTCCACCCCTAAGTTATCTGGCTCCACCCTCTTTATCTCTCAAGCTCCCCCCCCCCAATTTTTGTGCGGTTGTGGGGACTGTGGCTCAGAAGGCTAGCCCACCCTGGCAAGCAGTCCAGAGTGAACTCACAGACTGTGTCAGGAGAAAGAAGGGTGACAGCCATGTTCGTGTGAGCATCAAGAGCACGTTTGGGTTGTTCCTCCCTCAACCCCAAAATCACTTACTATTTCTCAGTGATGCGCTTGGTTTTCCGCTTGTGGTAACACATCATAACGATGACCACCACGATCAGCAAGCCCAGCAGCAACACGGAAATCAGGCCGGCCCCGATCATGGAGAAGGAGACCACATCTACATGCTTGGACGTGTTCCCTGCGAGGGAGAGTGCAAAGGAGTGGGGGGGGGGTCACACCCTTGTCTAACAATCCTTTTTGCCACTCTCTCCTAAGAACAGGTAAAATCATTTTACAAATATTATTAGAAAGTAATATTCTCCAGAGGGTTCTCTGCTGGTATTCCAAGACTTATGTAGATACCTGAAACCGTGGATAACACAAACCTTATACGGTATTTTACATTGCAGGCAGTGGCCTCTAGTGGCCAGCTCTGGTATTATATTTATTTCTATGGCGCATTATCAGAGCTAGCCACTAGAGGCCACTGCGTAACAAGGTACAAAATTAGTCCAGCAAAATGAAACTAAATGCTATGCCAAAGTTATATTACACTATCCAAATATATACATGATTTTCACCTATGATTTCCTGGATGTATTTTCGGGCCACATTCCTCTGGAGCAAACTGTTTTAAAATTTAAATTGGCATTTAAAACGTCGGACAGCATCAGATTAGCCCTATTGCTGGTCTTTTGTCAATATGTATTTTGCAAATTCTACTATAAACATGTAGAACGGCGAATGGGTTTCGCCCATCTGCTCTGCACTGGGTACGAGATGAGATTTAGACTCTATTTCTTCTCCTGTGAGTGAGAGGAACAAGGAACAAAAACTTAAAGAGAATTTATTTTCTCTCTCTCTCTTTGGATTACAAGTCCCATGATCCCCCTAGCCAGCACAGCCAGTCTAAGTAATTTCCCCAAACTCTAGATATTCCTTTTAGGATGCAAACCTCTATCACAAGGGTGCTCAAACTTTTTGGGTGGCGGGCCGGTCACATGGTTCAGGGGTCTGGTTACTACGGCCCAGGGGCCGGATCCAGCCCCTAACACCTATTCATCCGGCCCACAAAGCCCTTGTTGCACCCGGGAATGGAAGTAAAATGCGCCCTCGAGCCATAGTTTGGGCACCCCCGCTCTACCAGTTGGCATCAATTACTATTTCTTTGGAATGATGTTGTTCTTCCCGGACCGGCTCGGAAAGATACCTTTGACGTTGATGGTGGCTCTGACTTCCTTGGTGGCGAAGCTGTTGGCTACGTGGCAAACGTAGACACCACCGTCGTCAGAACTGAGGGCTTTCTGGAACAAGAGGGTGTCCCCCTTGACTTTGACGCCCTTCGGGAAGGGTTCGTTGAGCCTGGGCGGAGAAAAGGAGAGATAGGTGGCTAGAGCAAAAGCAAAATGACTGTTGAAAGCCCTTCAGTGTTGGAGATATGTGATTCAGGAATGTGACTGTAAAACCAGATTTCCAAGGATTTCAGTCTCAGTCCTGAAGATCAACCAAGAAAGTTGATTTGCAATTTACACCATGTGAGAAAAATCCTTGTACAGTAAAACCTCTACATACGATTTTTTTCCGTTCCACAAGGTTATGTGTATGTTGGAAAAAATGTATGTCAAAAATACATTGGATTACCAGAAGAGGCCACTAGATGTCACCGTATATTTTTTGGTATGTCAAATTTTTCCTATTCAAAATTTGTATGTCGAATTTTTTTAAAGCCAGGATTTCTATTTGAGTGTCGAATTTTTTTGTAAGTCTGTGTCGGGGTTCCACTGTAATTTCGTGTCAGAAATTATTCTGGGTTGAAAGGATTTTTGTGTGTGGAAGAAACCACTCAGGGAATGCCCAAATGCATACCTGTCAAGTTTTGGATTTGGAAATAAGGGAAATGTCCCAGCAAATATGGGATACTTGACAGCTTTGTTTATCCTTTGCTGCCCTCCAATGGTGGCAATAGGGCATTGCAGTCTAATTAATAAGGGATGACGGCGGGAAAGAAGGTAAAATAAGGGGTTTTCCTGGCCAAAAAGGGATACTTGACAGCTATGCTTATCCTTTGCTGCCCTCCAATGGCGGCAATAGGGCATTGCAGTCTAATTAATACAGGATGACAGCAGGGAAGAGGGTAATATAAAGGGTTTTCCTGGCCAATAAGGGATACTTGACAGCTTTGCTTATCCTTTGCTGCCTTCCAATGGCGGCAATAGGACATTGCAGTCTAATTAATAAGGGATGACGGCAGGAAAGAGGGTAAAATAAGGGGTTTTCCTGGCCAATACGGGATACTTGACAGCTATGCTTATCCTTTGCTGCCCTCCAATGGCGGCAATAGGGCATTGCAGTCTAATTAATACAGGATGACGGCGGGAAAGAGGGTAAAATAAGGAGTTTTCCCGGCCAATAAGGGATACTTGACAGCTATGCTTATCCTTTGCTGCCCTCCAATGGCGGCAATAGGACATTGCAGTCTAATTAATAAGGGATGACGGCAGGAAAGAGGGTAAAATAAGGGGTTTTCCTGGCCAATAAGGGATACTTGACAGCTATGCTTATCCTTTGCTGCCCTCCAATGGCGGCAATAGGACATTGCAGTCTAATTAATAAGGGATGACGGCAGGAAAGAGGGTAAAATAAGGGGTTTTCCTGGCCAATAAGGGATACTTGACAGCTATGCTTATCCTTTGCTGCCCTCCAATGGCGGCAATAGGGCATTGCAGTCTAATTAATACAGGATGACGGCGGGAAAGAGGGTAAAATAAGGAGTTTTCCTGGCCAATAAGGGATACTTGACAGCTATGCTTATCCTTTGCTGCCCTCCAATGGCGGCAATAGGGCATTGCAGTCTAATTAATACGGGATGACGGCAGGGAAGAGGGTAAAATAAGGGGGTTTCCCGGCCAATACGAGATACTTGACAGCTATGCCCAAATGAGGCTCCTTTTGTGTCCCCAAGAGCTGGGACAGAGACAGTCGCTCAATCTGTCATGCAGTACCCAGGTCTCAAACTGCCAACTTGCCAGCCTTCCAGCTAACAAGGCGAGCTTCTTAGACACTTGCAAGAAACTGCAAGTAAATACATAGGTACCACTTCAGTGGGAAAGGTAAACAGCATGCCTGCCACATGGCCATGGAAATGTCTGCAGATGCAGACAGCGCTGGCTGTTTGGCACCGACCCCTGGAGTCAGATATGACTGGCTTATGAACAAGGGCGACCTTTACCTAGACATCAGACCATATCAAATGTGGCCAAATACACATGGCAGTCCTTTGCCCTAATAATAATAGCTCAGGGAACTGGGAATCTGTCATTATTTTCCGCACTGCTTTCATGCCAGCTGGGGGGGGGGGGGGACACATCTCAAGTGAATTGTTCCAAGAGCCGCTCGGCGCCTATGCTCGGTGACATGCTGCGATGCCTCCCTCTTTCAGGTTCATTTTCGGAGGCCTCCCCACCCGATGGACGTGTCCAGGCCCGCACGGCGCATCTAAAGAAAGGGAGGGTGGGTTGGACCCATGACATCAGGAACCAGCAATCCCGGATCCAAAGGCATCCTGGCTTGGTTTTCCCACGGTGTCTCGCCCGGCTGAGCCGGTGGCAGGGACATGTTCAGACACCAACATTGAAGCTGACGCCGAGATTCCAGCAGTGCCGGAGCCGGTTCGCAGGAGAGCCCGGCGAGATCGCCACCCGCCCCGATTCCAACGCCTTCCTCCCTTCCACCCACAAGCACGCAACTGACATGCGCCCAGTGCGCATGGCTGTGTTTCCATGCTGTCCCCCAAAAACGGAAGGTGCATGCATTGCGAACAACCCGACACCCATCATCTTCCCTAGCATAGCATCTTCTTTTTAGGCAGCATTTTTAAACGCGCTCACAATGCTTTACATCTGTGGTGTACACATCCCACGGGGGGCATTTCAAGAATGTTTCATACCAGGGGTTCCCAACCTAAGGCCTGTGGACCAGATCTGGCCTGTGGCATCGCTTCATGTGGGCCCCCACCCCTCCAAGGGCATTCAAGAAACAAAACGGCCACCCCTTTGAAGCTATTGGGACAAAACGGCCACCCCCATCGTGCAGGTGGGGCAAAATGGCTGTCTGGCCCTTGAAGCTGACTGAGAAAGCATGGCCCGGCCCCTGGGTTGAAAAGGTTGGGAAGCCTCGGTTTAACACCTCCAAAGTTTCAGGGTTTTGTTCCAAAGATTGGAGCACATTTTTCTTTTTCTTCTTTTTTGCCTCTTTGTGGTTCATTTCTGGCTCAGGGGAATGTTTTGGGATGCCCGCGTGGCCCCTTGAGCATCCTCGGGGCAACTATTTAGCCCCCAAAGCTGAAAAAAATTGCCCACCCCAGCCTAAAAGCAAAGCATTAACATGCTGGAGACACATTTGACGGACCACGGAAGGATGGAAGAGGCTGAGTCAACCTTGAGCCCTGGTCAGGATCGAATTCACAACATTTTGGCCGCAGTACAGCACTTTAACCCCTGCGCCACCCGGGCTCTTAATCGTCACAGCAAGGTTTGACAAACGCCCTGAATTGACGCATAAAGAAAACTTAATTCATCTCTCTCTTTTGCATACCATTCTCCCCGCACGCATCAGGCGTGGTCTGGCTGATCCCACACGGAAAGCAGGTTTTTGAAACCACATAAGGAAGCCAGGGCAGACGTTCTTCAGAGCATGGGCAAAGTGCTCTCTCCACGTCCCAGTTCTTGGGGGACATGAAAGGAGCCTCATTCGGACGTCCCCTGAGCGGAGGAGTTTCTCCAGCAAAAATCCTTTCAACCCAGGGGAATTTCTGACATGAAATTGTTATTAAGTGAGTGTCTTTCTGAAGATTTAGACTACAGTTCCCATTCTCCCCTGCCAGTGTGAATGGGGGATGTGTAGTCCAAAAAAACAACAACAAGGGAACAGGTGTGGAAAAGAACAAGAAAGACATTTGGGAATGCATAGCAATACTGACGTGACCCTTTTGACCCCCAAGAAGTCTCCTGGGACTACAAATCCCATCTATAAAGACCAGACTGTCTGGCGAGCAGAGCTGATTTGTGTCTCTCTTCTCTCCTCCTTCCTGCTGACTCGGCTTCCCACCGCGAAAGGCTACAAAGTGCATCGCCCGCCCGAGGCTGCTTCCCCCGAAACCCACGGCAAGTCCCAACGGGTCCCGGGTCGAGAGACAGGCAGGGACGGCTGGGCGGGTGAATAAGTGTGTTTACGGAGGATCAACCTTCTCCTTTGAGTTCCCCTTGAGTGGAAGCCATGGGAGCCAGATCAGGTGCGCAACTGAGCCAAGGAGAAGCGCGCAGGGGGCCTAAGTGGGCTGCGCATGAGCACATCCGTGCTCTGGGACAGCCAGAACATTACGAGTGCAATCCCGACAGGGATCTTGCAAACTTAAAGTCGTGGCTTCTTTTACTGAGTCAATCCATCTCACCTTTGGCCTTCCTCATTTCCTGCTGCGTCCCTTTCTTTTTCTCTCCTCAACCTTGTCCTCTCCACCAACGAAGCCTTGTTTTCATGTGCTACACCCAATTTAATAAACCTCGATTGAGCTTCTCGTGTGGGCTTTATTTGATCAACCTGCCTGCATTATTTGTCTTTCTGGCAGTATCTATAATGCTTTCCCCTCCAGCGGCACATGTTGAAATTGTAAGAATGAGACAAACTAGGACTGAGTAAACAAAACGCAGTCTAACTTTTCTCCCCCCATTTAGAAAGGTGCCAATATTCAAGTTGAGAAAGGAATGCACCCCTAGCAAGTATTTCTGCCTGTTTGTTTTAAAAACCAGATTAATTCAATTTATCCAAGCCTCCCAGCCAGAAATGGAGCCGAGACCATTTGCAGGTTTGTGGGTTTGTGACGAGTCCAGTGGCGTCACTGTTTACATTGCAAGGAACATTAATGTTTTAAGCTGACCAGGGAAAAAGTACACATGCCTAGGGGAAAAAGTCGCCCTTGCTCAAAAGCCAGTCGTATCCAACTCTAGAATCCAGTGCTCATCTCTGTTTCAAAGCCGAAGAGCCAGCGCTGTCTTGTGCAGATGTTTCCGTGGTCATGTGGCAGGCACGACTCGACACGGAACGCTGTTTACTTTACCACCGAAGTGGTCCCTGTTTATCTACTTGCAATTCCTTGCTTTCGAACTGCTACGTTGGCAGGAGCTGGGACAAAGATGGGAGCTCACTCCGTCATGCAGCGCTCGGTTATCGAACCCCGACCTTCCTGTCTTCAAGCCGCCGCAGTGCCTCTTTTGCAATATACAGTACAAATAAACCTTGTTACTGAAATGTGCCACAAGGAAGCTGAGATTTTAGGATACCTAGGGGTATCTTACCGAGTCCAGTTGTAGGCAGGCGGAGGGTTTCCGTCTCCCAGGCACTTCAAGTAGGCGCCTTCTCTCCCTTCCGTCCAGTCGTCCTCTGCCTCGTGGCCCAGGATGGAGGAGTCGGACAGATCTTTGCAAGGGAAGAAACACAGGGTCAGGCAGACGTGGGCACAAGCCAGGCGGGTTCCCTTTAGTTTGGGCAACCCGGTGGCAGCAGCAATGGTTTAAATCAGGGATGCCCAAACTACGGCCCGTGGGCCAGATCCACCCCCGGTGCCAATTCATCCGGGCATGTTTTACTTCTGCATCCGGGAGCAACAAGGGCGGCATGGGCATGGTGCATTGGCATCGGGAGCGGATCTGGCCTGCGGGCCGTAGTTTGGGCACCCCTGGTTTAAGCAGAGAAAACGGCAGCTTGAAACTCCTGTTGCAAAACAGATTGCAAGATGCATTTTATTTCTGCTTCTGGTGGGAGGAACCACGTGACCGGCCCACGGCCCGAAAGGTTTGGACACTCATGGTATAAGTGGAAGGATACCACCATTAAAAGCCAGACTGATTGCATATGAACAAGAATTAGGAGAAGATTGAGAATAGGTAAAGGTAAAGGTTTCCCTTGCTCGAAAGCCAGTCGTATCCGACTCTAGGGTGCAGTGCTCATCTCTGTTTCTAAGCCGAAGAGCCAGCGCTGTCTGCTTCTGCAGACATTTCCGTGGTCATGTGGCAGGCATGACTAGACACCGGAGCGCACGGAACGCTGTTACCTTCCCACCAAAGTGGTCCCTATTTATCTACTTGCAATTTCTTGCTTTCGAACTGCTAGGTTGGCAGGAGAAGATTGAGAAGACTCGAGGGAAAAGCATTCCCCAACGGACTATGCGATACCCATCATAAAATTGGGGTGTTGACTGCAAGAAATGATAAGGGTAAAGGTAAAGGTTGCCCTTGCTTGAAAGCCAGTCGTATCCGACTCTAGCTAAAGAGCCAGCGCTGTCTGCGTCTTCAGATGTTTCCGTGGACATGTGGCAGGCCGGACTAGACACCAGAGTGCACAAAAACACTATTTACCTTTCCCACCAAACTTTATTTATCTCCTTGCAATTTCTTGCTTGGTTGGCAGGAGCTGGGACAGAGATGGAAGCTCACCCCGCCGTGCAGCACTCGGGTCTTGAACTGCTGACCTGCCGACCTTCCAGTCATCAAGTTCAGCGTCTTAACCATTAAGCCGCCGTAGTCCCCCAGATGCATATTAACAAGAGTTAAAAGATGAGTGAGAATACTGTACTCGAGGCAAACGCGATCCCCAATGGACCGAGTGACATCAACCATTAAATTGTGGCGTTAACCTCAAGAAACGATAAGCCCAATGTTAAAGGGAAAGGATCAAATGGGTTAGTTAAGATAAAATTCAAACAAGGAGAAGTAGTAGAAGAGTTGCAATGGAAGGTAGAATAAGGCATTTAATCAATGCCACAAAAGGTGAAGAAGGTAAAGGATGAATGGAGGAAGAAGAAGAAGAAATAATTATTATTATACCCACATGCCACGCTGAGCACATGTGTGATCCGCTTCTTGTGCTGGAGTCCCGGGTGCGAGACAACACAGGTCAGGGCCTTTCCGTGCATGCTCCGCCCGGGAACCACATAGAACTCACTGGTGACGGAGGCTGAGCGAGGATGTGATGATTCCTGGGTCTTGGCTGTGCCCTGCACCTCCGTCTCCCAGGTCACGGTGGGAATGGGGTTCCCCTCGGCCGTGCACGAGGCAGCCAGCGTGCGACCCTGCCCCTCTTCCAGAGGGGGCCCGAGGTTTAGGGTCGGCAGCGGAGGCACTGAAGGAGAGAACAGAACAGGATTGAGCCCAAATACCAGTTTGCAGAGGCAAATGACAATCAAAGATGAACGGTTGCTTGACCCCAGGAAATTGGACACGCTCAGAGGCTGGAAAAAGTTGGACTTTCTGAACAACACCTTTCAGAAGGCCCTGGGGACTTGGAATCCTTGCAGATGTAAAGATTAGATAGCACAATAACCATAGAGACAGAAATACTAGCCTAAACCAATGAAGTTGTTTTATATTGTTTGTCCCTAAGTCATCAATTGAAAAGGTTCCTGCCCCCTAGGGGGCAATTTGACCTATTTTGCATGTATTAAGGCTTTGCATGTTCTGGTCTCTCTCTATATTAAAGAAAAAAATGTCTATTTCAGCTCCTTAACTTTGCAGGCCACATGGTAGGCTTAAAAGACCGAAAGATTTTACTTTAGCTATATCTTTTTCATTACAAAAAACAATCTCAGCAAGAATCTTGAGCAGATGTATATTTCTCTGACCTAATTGAGACCGTGATCGAAAAAACATTAATCTGTGCACCTTTTCTTTCAGACCCCCGGACCTCCCCCTCTAGTGATACAAGATTAACTACAATCTCCACAAAACCCAGACCTCAATCCGAGGGCTCAGAAAAGATGCATACCAACCTAAGACTTTGAGGGTGATGCTGGAGTCAAAATTGCCCAGCGGGAAGGTATTGACGTGGCATTCGTAAGTCCCTTCATCGGCCTGCACTGCGTTCTTCAGCAAGATGGAGCTGTCCGCGTTCAAGGATTCCTTGGACTGCCTCCTCACCCGCCCTGCGTAGGCATCTTGGATGTGGGTCCCATGCTCTTTGTGGAGGACCGCCAGCTCCACGCTCTGCCCGTCTTCCCTCCGCTTCAGCCACGTGACCTGGAACACAGTCTCCCCGTCCGTGGCCTGGTAAAAGCAGGGGAGGACCACGTCTTTGCCCAACACGGCTGTGATACTCTGCTCAGCATCCAGAACTCCTGCCGCCACACCTGGGGAGAAAGGTAGAAAGTGGTTGGTTAGGAAATTAACCCAGTAATTAACTGTATTTACATGAGATGGTGTTAAAACAACCCTTCCATCCTGATATCTGGCTATTAACTCCAGCTGACTGGCAGGACACTTTCTTTTAAGCAGTACTGCCTGGATACCAAGGCTAAAGTTAGTACAAAGAACAATATCATCAGAAAACTGACAAAGTATAAATGAGGAACTCAACCATCCACTCTGCATACTCTTTTAAGCAGCACTGCCTGGATACCAAGGCTAAAGTTAGTACAAAGAACAATATCATCTGGAAACTGACAAAGTATAAATGAGAAACTCAACAATCCACTTTGCATACTCTTTTAAGCAGCACTGCCTGGATACCAAGGCTAAAGTTAGTACAAAGAACAACACTATCAGGAAACTGACAAACTATAAATGGGGAAATCAACCGTCCAGGTTTGG
Source organism: Bradypodion pumilum (assembly GCA_035047305.1). NCBI lineage: Eukaryota > Metazoa > Chordata > Lepidosauria > Squamata > Chamaeleonidae > Bradypodion > Bradypodion pumilum. Next base: position 11,024,694 of record JAWDJD010000018.1, read on the forward strand.
CCCCGAGCATCTCTGCAGCAGAGTATGCTGCTCCAGTATAGAGCACATCCACACATGCAAAACAAGTTGACATCTCTGTGAATGAAGCTATGCGCAGAGTGACAGGATGCCTCAAACCTACACCAGTTGAGAAAATAGACCCTCTTGTTGGTATTGTTCCACATCTAAGATCAGGAGAGAAGTAGCAGCGGACACAGAGAACTATGCGATAGAAGGACCCTCGGTGGCCTCTGTATGGATATGAGCCACAAGTTCGCCGCTCATAAAATTCCCTGAATGAACAATTATTAAAATGGTTATTTTGGGGGGACTGGACAGAAAATCTTAAATATCCTTTGTGTGAGAACCGTAAGACTCATTATTCCAAAGTGATTTATCCAGTGAATGAGGAGGCATGATTTGATAATAACAGTTCCTGTTTTGAAGTGTCGGTAAAGAACAAGGATATGATCATAGATATATCGGTTTGACCTGATATTTCTGGTGAGACTGGTCTTGCTGTGATCCAACTTCCTGATGGACGTCAAGGGAGATTGCAGTGCGTGCATGTCAGACAACGACATTGGCCAGTGATGGTGTTGCTTGTTTCTAGTCCAGACACGTTAGGCCACGAAAAAAGGCTGGGCTACACCTAAGGTAAGTCTCTCCTTGTTCCATTGACCCAAGAGGGTGTGAGCGACTTTAAAGAGTAAGGCTTACAGGGATATTTAGAATTTGTGTTCTCAGACATGCTAAATTTGGGGGATGGAAAACCCCCAACATTTCTATTCCACTTTTCCTCTGAGAAAAGAAGACACATATTTTTCTACCACGCCTCCCCCACTTGATCCTGCTAACACCCTTGCAAGGTAGGACAGGCAGGGTGGGTAAAGAGGAAGAAATAGACCGGCCTAAGAACTGTGCATCTATTTTATGGTTCATGGGAACGTGGCACTGATTGAATCAAAAGGCTGCCCATTTCTTCAATACTGACCAGATATACTATATTGCTAAAACAAATGATACTAAACCATGTCCTTTCCCTCTGCAAAGCAAAGCATGGCCCCAATAGGGAAGGGGGGCATTGTTCTAAAAGATGCGAGCAACCCATCTACTGCTTCTAAATCATCAAACAAACAAATAAATAATCCTAGTTAGCTGCAGTTCCTCCATACACCTTTCTCAGAGACACCGACTGGAATATTATGTCTACAATATTTATGCAGATGTTCAACTCCTTGGTGTTTCCAAACAGAGATGGAGAATATTTGATTTGGACTGTAAGTGCCACCAGGTCTACCTAGCAAGGTGCCTGGTTGTGCTGACCCACCCGAGCGGGCACAGTCACCGCATGACAGCGCTACACAGAGTCTATTCTAGGAGAGTCCAGATATCAAAGTCCAAAAGGCAAGCCGAGGTCTGTTTACCACTGGTCCAAGCAAGCGTTTAATCCAAAGTGTTCTAGGGGTGTTGTCAGGGTTGGCAGAAAAGTCAGGGTCACGGCAGGCAATCTGGAGTCGAGCAGGGTGTCGGTCTTCGCACGAGAGTTGTACCAATGCTGGCAGGCTGCAACAAGCTTGTTTATAAGACTCCCAGCTAATCAGTATCAGCTGGGAGCCTTCTTTGGTACTTAGCTCCAGCCTGCCTGCGTCTCAGGTGTAACTCCTTTCTGGACCTCTGAGGGCTGATCACTGTCAGAGCCAGACCCCCGATCTGACAGATAAGCTGCTGGGGGGAACAGACTTGGGCCAGACGCAGGCTGAGTTCCCTGGCTCAGGACATCCTCAGGCTTGGGTGCAGGCAGAACTGGGCTGGGCATTGGGGGTGCCCCCTGATCCTGGTCATCTTTGGAGTTGGAGGAGGACAGGATCACAACACTGGTTGGGTTAGATCAGCAATCTGAAAACTTGGCTCTCCAGGTGTTCTTGGACTTCAGTTACCAGAAGCCCGAGTCAGCACATCTGCTGATCAGGGCTTCTGGGAATTGAAGTCCAAGAACATCTGAAGAGCCACGTTTGAGGACCTATGGTCTAGATCAGCCACTATGCTCCATCAAGTTCTTCCTGGTCTCTGTGAATCCACATGGATGGGTTTACTGTGCGTACTATGTGTATGTGCAGTAAACCCATTCACGTGGCTTCACAGGGGACCACAAAGAAGAACAGTTACAGGTAAGCAACCTGTCATTATGAACCAGGGGGTCTGCAAATTTGGCTCTCCAGGTATACCTGGGCTTCAATTCCCAGAAGCCCAAGTCAGCACTCTGGATGATCAGGGCTTCTGGGAATTGAAGTCCAAGAACATCTGGAGACCCAAGTTTGCAGACCCCCCAGGCTATAGGTAGCTCAGGTCATCTGAAGGGGCAATGATTAAAACCATCTTGTGCTCGTATAAAGGCTGGTAATTCATGGAGGAACAAAGAATGAATGGCAAATTAGTGCGATTGTCCGAGAAATCTACCTGTCCGCAAAATGTTTAGATCATCATCTGTTAAAATAATTCTGCATCATTAAATCAATATGACCATAATTACGTTGGAGAAGTAAAGAAACTCTTGGGACTTATTTTCATCTTTGATGGGAACGTAAGGTGGCAAATAATATTTGGGTTAAGGTTTTTAAAGAAATTACGTAATAAGAAATTACGTATATGGATCCGAGTGATTTAAACATGGATATGTTTAAGAAAACTTTGATTGTAATTATGGTAATCGCTCTGAGATTATTAATAGCAAAGAATTGGAAAGTGTGCACGTCTCTTGGATTGGAAGAATGGTATAAGGAATTATGGAACCTCACATTAAATGATAAGCTGACGTGTGAATTAAAAGGAATGATAAAGAATAATGGGTTTAGAAAAAAAAATATTGACTTTATTGACTAAGAGCCCTGGTGGCACAGTGTTTAAATTGCTATTCTGCAGCCTGAAGGTTGTGAGTTCAATCCTGACCAGGGATCAAGGTCAACTTAGCCTCTTACATCCTTTCAAGGTCCTTCAAATCAGTCCCCATCATGTTGGGGGCAAAATGCTAATTAACTTGTGAACCACCCAGAGAGTCCACTAAGCGCTTATAGGAATATAATTGCTTTTCCTTGCGATCTTTTTTGGGGGGAAATGTTGTGGCACCTTAAAGACTAACTCCTGTATGTAAATGTGAGCTTTCATGAATCAAATCCACTTAATAAAATACGTTTTATTGACTATGTATTCCAAAAAGCTTAGGGAATTACGCCAGATCAAGAATTCATTCCTTTTTTGGAAATAGGGGATAAATCAATAAATAGACAATGGATAATAGTGGATAAAGAAATGTGGCCCTGGGGGTGGAAGGTACACATTGGTACATGCTATCGTCATTGGCTGTAACTCGTATCCAAGAACGCATTTTTCCCCCTTGAAGCAGGAAAGATGCCATTGGCATTTTCATTATATGAATTTCCCATAGGAATGCATTAAATGTGATTTCCCATAGGAATGCATTGGGGAAAAATTCATTATGTAAAGCGCAATTTCCCATAGGAATGCATAAAAATGTAAGGGGAACCATTCCGAAATATTTTCACTATACAAGGCATAATTTTTCTTCAATTTCCTTTCGCTGTACGGTTTTTTCGCTATTAGAGCCCTTAATTATACGGGGGTTTATTGTTCTACAACAGACATAATACAGGTTACCTCACCTCCTATATCCGTGGGTTCAATGCCTGTGGTTTCAGTTATCTGCAGGTCTAAAATTATTCAATAAAAAGAAAAAAAAATCTCTGAAGTCACCGTTGTCGGCTGCAACTCGTATCTGAGAATGCATCCCCACCCACACCCATCCCGAAGCAGGAGAAAATGCCATTGGTGTGCATTTAAGGTGGATCCCAGCTTGCCATGAAGTGACCCACACACTATGATCACGGAGCCTTCTCCTACGGCACGCATGAAATGAGACGGGCAGGATTCAACACCAGGACTGCAATGGACTGCCACAGCCTTGAGGATATGGATAAGGTGCGCCTTCACAGCCAGTCCATCCGGCATGGCCTCTTCCGCCTCCATGACCGTTGGGAATCAGAATAGTGAAGTTGTTCCTCCTCCGCTCATTTTTCCATTGGGCTCAATAGGATGGTTTCCAGTGGCATTTCCTCCACTGAGGGGGACCCTCGCCCCACCTAAAAGGGCTCATCCACCCGTAGCCGTTGGCCCTTTAGGGAGTCAGGTTGTTTACCGCCACCCAACACTCGGCGCTGAGTCTCTGACTGTACGGTCTACTCCATTACCATAGCGGGATGTCCGGCCAGACAGGTTGCATGTTGTGTATTAATAAGATATGTGGTAAGAGTTACAATATGTGCCTTGTAATTAGATTGGAGTTTTACATATGTTATGCACTTTTGTTTATTTTAATTATAAAAGAAAAAATATATACAAATAATAATAATAATTCTGCACCAACGTGTGTTATGCTAGAGAAGACGAAAGTCCTGGAAGGATGGATTTATCAACCCATGGGAAAATCTTCCTAGCTAGTCAGGAGAGCTCGCTTTTAACATGCGCAGCTCCGAAATTTTGACAAACGTTAAAGTGTGACCGGATGACGCCTAAGCCTTCAACTGCATGACATGACTGATCTATTTAATTAAACGAAGATCTGGAGGGTTTTCAATATGCAAATTCCTGCCAAAATGGCTTTTCAAGGAATGTAGCGTAGTATTTTGAAAGAAATGGCCAGAGGGAAAGGCTGAAATAAGAAAAATATGCCTTTTTTAAAAATAAAAAAAACTTAAAGTCAAGATGACATTTGGTAGACACAGCGAAGAATTCCAATCTAATTGGACCTCAAACCATCTTTTCAGGGGCTAAGGAGGAAATGATTGATGCCATGTCATGTTAAGAAGCTGAACTTCGTGGTTAAGACGCTGAACTTGAGGACTGGAAGACCGGCAGGTCAGCACTTGGAGACCCGAGTGCTGCACGACGGAGTTAGCGCCCACCGTCTGTCCCAGCTCCTGCCAACCTAGCAGTTTGAAAGCAAGAAATTGCAAGTAGATAAACAGGTACCACTTCAGTGGGAAGGTAAACAGCGTTCCATGCACTCCGGTGTGTAGTCATGCCTGCCACATGTCTATGGAAACATCTGCAGACACAGACAGCGCTGACTCTTTGGCTATAAATAGAGATGAGCACTGAACCCTAGAGTCGGATACGGCTGGCTTTCGAGCAAGGGCGACCTCTACCTTGACCTAATGTTCACTGGCTGGTTATAAGAGGCAAGAAGAAGGATAATAATTAATGGCAGCCAGATGGGAGATGTAGTTAGAGAGAGTATGGAAATATTTTTAGTCTTTTCTTGATGATGTAGTTGCTTAGAGTTTTGTCATGACGGCTAGCACAATACCTTCAGGGTAACTTTAAACTAGGGAGTTCCCATCCTAAGGCCCGTGGGCCAGATGTGGCCTGCAATGCCATTTCATGTGGTCCCCCCCGCCCCTCCAAGGGCATTTGAGAAACAAAATGGACACCCCTTTTGAAGCTGTTGGGACAAAATGGCCACCCCCATCCTGCAGGCAGGGCAAAATGGCCACCTCTGCTTTAAACTGTGATTACTTAGTTATACTGGGAGGCCAGTATAACGAATTTCGCTTACGAAGCCAATTGATTTCAGGGCTTTGAAGCTGGCCTTCCTCCTCTTCCTCCTCTTCCTCCAGCCTTGTGCATGGATTAAAGCAAACCCTTCCAGCCGGTTCTCCTCGCCCGGAGGGGTCTCCACCAAGCCCCAGATGGAGGAGGAGGAGGAGAGAGGGGGGAGTGAAATCAAACAAAAACTCACCCCCGAAACTCACCGCCGCGCAGGAATACGTGAGAAAGGAAGACACCAAACCAGCCGAGTGGGATTTTTATGGGGTCATTCGTCTTTAACCTGCACACACCCTTGTACACTTCCCCCAAGTCAGCCGGGCTCTCGCCCCTTCTTCCCAATCTCCCACCTGTTGTCAAACTTGATCTCATGGGGCATCCCATAGGTAAAGGTCTTTCCCTTCTCAAAAGCATAGCTGTCAAGTATCCCATATTGGCCGGGAAAACCCATTATATTACCCTCTTCCCTGCCATCATCTCATATTAATTAGACTGCAATGCCCATTGCCACCATTGGAGGGCAGCAAAGGATAAGTATACCTGTCAAGTTTCCTGTATTCGCTGGAAAATTTCCCTTATTTCCAAATCCAAAACTTGACAGGTATGCTCAAAAGCCAGCCGTATCTGACTCTAGGGTTCAGTGCTCATCTGTGTTTATAGCCAAAGAGCCAGTACTCTCTGCATCTGCAGGCGTTTCCCTGGTCATGGCTAGACACCAGACTCCACGGAATGCTGTTTTATCTTTCCCACTGAAGTGGTCCGTTTATATACTTGCAATGTCTTGCTTTCAAACTGCTAGGTTGGCAGGAGCTAGGACAGAGGACGGGAGCTCGCTCCGTCGTGGAGCACTCGGGTCTCGAACTGCCATCCCTCCACCGTTAAGTTCAACATCTTAACTGCTAAGCCACTGCAGTCCCTTGTGTTGTCATGGGGCAGCCCATAGCCCCAGAGAAATAACTCAGGCTGGGATCATCATATGAGGAAGGGAAAGACCGCGTGGAACCAACCTGCCCTTTTTTGAACGAGGACGCATGTCTGGGTCTTTAGAGAGGGAGGGGAAAGGCCAGTTTCATACAGCTCAACCCGATACATGTATCATTGACAAGGATGGAGAGCAAGAAATTGCATGTAGATAAATAAGTGACGCTTCAGTGGGAAAGGTAATGGAGTTCTGTGCCAGAGGCCAGGGCAGTCGATGGAGAGCCGGTTGCATGACTTGGCAACAAATATCATATATGCACACAGGGAGACGCACAAAACACACACACACCCTGCTTGCTTCTGATGTGGCGAAAAGGAGGGCTGCCCTTTTTCCCTTGCAGACTAGCAGGGGATTGTACAAACACAAGCACACATGCACACAAGCATGGTTCAACACCAAAGGTATTTGTCTCCCAAGGTGGGAAAGAAGCAGCCTGAAGACTCTATGAGCTCCCCACAGCACCAAATCCTGGCCCATAGCGCTCCATCCTCTTTTTAAAAATTAAGATTTTTTTTTCAAGGCTCAGAAAGTCCCCCTTTTTGGGGATTTAGGTGGGCAATTTTCCATTATTTGAAAAATTACATAGGTCACACACACAGTTTCAGTTACAGTATCTGCAAATCTAAAAATAGTCAATAAAAAATCCTGAAATACAAAACATATGTATTTCTATTGTGCATGAGCAGAGCTGGCCATTAGAGGCCACTGCCTGCAATGTAATGTTTACCAGGAAGAGAGGCAGACATTTTGGTAGCTCTCATGTAGAATGATGGAGGCATTTTAAATGGAGTGATACCTCATAAGAAAAAAAAATCCGGATGGGGATCACGTGTACTCCACAGTCAAGAGACGGACATCTGCAGTTCCCAAACATCTGGGGGAAAAACCCTTTCCCTGCAGGAAATGCCTCACTATTCATACTGCCAAATTCCTTGTTCTTCTGCCCAACTAGCTTACCAGAATCAGACTTCACAAGGTCAAAAGTCAGGAATTTTCTGATAAGTTGGACTGTGGCATCATCTACCAGCTCTCCTTCCCTTAGGTTTCCAAGTCCCGTTTCTGAAATCTATCTGCAAACCTCATGGATTTCTCCACGATAGGCAAATTTTGGTCTGTGATCTCGATTGAAATATAAAATACCTAAGCCCCAGTTTGATCTTGAATAGATAATCGGGAGCCATTCACTTTACAAAAGAGCCGCTCCTTATTTACCAGTATAGCTCCGTCCAGCGGCCTTAATTTTGGAACTGTTGGGGAATGAATACTAGGGGTGTCAAGATTACCATCTAAGTTTCCAAATATACTGCTCTTGTAGGTGGATAAGACAAATACAGGTAGTGAAAAAAGGATCTGTTTTGTTTTGGTTTCCCGTAAGGGTAGGAATCCATCTGATCTCTTAAGATTTGCAAATATCTGCTAGGTTGCCTCTGCGTGGCCAGCAGTGTATTTCATTTGCAATCTGCCAACCCTGCACTGGAAACTTTGTGGAGGTGTGTTAAACCAGCAGGTAGCTAAGATACAGATCAACAGAAATAAAGTACCTTTGCAGGGCTAATGTTTTCAGAGGAAGAGCCGATAACACAGTGGTGGTGAACCTTGGCACTCTAGGTGTTCTTGGACTTCAATTCCCAGAAGCCCAAGTCCCTGTGAATCCACACGAATGGGTTTACTGTGCATGTTCTTGGACTTCAGTTCCCAGACGCCCAAGTCCTGTGAATCCATGCAAATGGGTTTACTGCGCTTGTTCTTGGACTTCACTTCCCAGAAGCCCAAGTCTCTATGAATCCACATTGTGTACGCTTGGGCTTCTTGGAACTGAAAGTCCAAGAACACCTGGAGTGCCAAGGTTGAAAGCGTAGTAAACCCATTTGTGTGGATTCACAGAGGCTTGGGCTTCTTGGAACTGAAGTCCAAGAACACTTGGAATGCCAAGGTTGAAAGCACAGTAAACCCATTCGTGTGGATTCACAGAGACTTGGGCTTCTGGGAACTGAAGTCCAAGAACACCTGGAGTGCCAAGGGTAAAAGTGCAGTAAACCCATTCGTGTGGATCCACAGAGACTCGGGCTTCTGGGAATTCAAGTCCAAGAACACCTGGAGTGCCAACGTTGAAAGCACATGTAACCCCATTCCTGTGGATCCACAGAGACTCGGGCTTCTGGGAATTCAAGTCCAAGAACACCTGGAGTGCCAAGGTTGAAAGCGCATGTAACCCCATTCGTGTGGATCCACAGAGACTCGGGCTTCTGGGAATTCGTCCAAGAACACCTGGAGTGCCAAAGTTCGCATGTTTCAGGGGAAGAGATGAAACCAAAACAGAAACAAAACCGGAAAGATTATGACATTTTTTTCGACTAATCAATGCATATGCGTGTGAACGATGGTGAACTGAAAATCTCATGTGTTTTGGAGAAGAGGATTTTTTGCAATCGGCAAAAGAATTCACACTGGAATAGAATCGTCGCTGTGAAGGCATGATAATAATGTGCATTCCTTCTCTCTGAAGGAACCTGGTCAACATGCGACTCAATGGCCTCCCCTTTGGTCCATGTAAATGGGAATCGAGATGCACCTGGTCTGTCTGTCTTTTGGAAATCCAGCACACCGATCGGTCGGGACGAACCAGAGTTTTTTATGCCTAACCTAGATTTGAAGAGGAACAAGGAAGGGTTGCAAAACTGGCAACGTAGTCACTGCCGGGTTGTTTATGAGAAATTCAAATCATGCCTGCCTTTGCATCTATCGTAGCTGGTTTAGCATGAATCAATGCATCTCCGAGACCAGAAACAACTTCGTACGCCTATTCGGACGGAAAGGATGAGACTGAATGGAAAACCATATTCATCGGGAGATTATCATGTCATTTACCGACGTTTAAATAGACAGCCAGCGATTTATGCTGATAGACCTTTAGTGTTGGAGAGATATTATTTATTTACTTAGTGTATGGCACTTGTACACATTGAGTCAACATATAACAAAAGAAAAAGGATATAAACTATGTAAAACTAAACATTAATTTGTAAACAAACGTCTAAACAATTTATGTTGGAAAGATACAACTCAGGTAGACGGTGGTGGTTGAGAAATCAGACATACAGTACAAGGAATCCCTAATCCTAGGGTTACTTACCTAAGGCCCATGGGCCAAATCTGGTCCATAGCACCATTTCACTGTGACCCCCATAATAGCTGTCAAGTATCCCGTATTGGCCGGGAAAACCCCTTTTTTTACTCTCTTCCCTGCCGTCATCCCTTATTAATTAGACTGCAATGCCCTATTGTCGCCATTGGAGGGCAGCACAGGATAAGCATAGCTGTCAAGTATCCCTTATTGGCCAGGAAAACCCCTTATTTTACCCTCTTTCCCGCCGTCATCCCTTATTAATTAGACTGCAATGCCCTATTGCCACCATTGGAGGGCAGCACAGGATAAGCATCGCTGTCAAGTATCCCCTATTGGCCAGGAAAACCCCTTATTGTACCCTCTTTCCCTGCCGTCATCCCGTATTAATTAGACTGCAATACCCTATTGCCGCCATTGGAGGGCAGCAAAGGATAAGCATCGCTGTCAAATATCCCTTATTGGCCAGGGAAACCCCTTATTTTACCCTCTTTCCCTGCCGTCATCCTGTATTAATTAGACTGCAATGCCCTATTGCCGCCATTGGAGGGCAGCACAGGATAAGCATAGCTGTCAAATATCCCGTTTTGGCTGGGAAATTTCCCTTATTTCCAAATCCAAAACTTAACAGGTATGCCCCCTCTCCTTCCAAGAAACAAAATGGATGCCCCTTTGAAGCTTTGGGGATAAAATGGCCACCCCCATCATGGAGGCAGGGCAAAATGGCTGTCCTCAGCCCACGAAGCACCATTTCATTGTGGCCCCGCACCCTTCCAAGGGCATTCGAGAAACAAAATGGCTGCCCCTTTGAAGCTGTGGGGACAAAATGGCCATCCCCATCATGGAGGCAGGGCAAAATGGCCGTCCGGCCCTTGAAGCTGACTGAAAGAGCGTGACCTGGCCCCCGGCTTGAAAAGGTTGGGAACCCCTGCCATAAGCTAAAGCCCTGAAGACCAATTGCAAGACAAAGCAAGTTGTTTTTCAAATTACACAATGTGCATCAAATTTGGTTTGTTGTTTTAACGCACTGGTCTTGGCAGGTTACATAATAAAGGAAAAACACTACCGCACGCATACAATACACTCTAAGAGCGACAAATGTGCTGTGCACTCAGCTGTTTCCAGCCATTAAGGAATTCCTTCTTCTAATAAGGGGTCATCTATAATTGCTTTTGCTCCCCTCTGGCTAGTTTATGAATATGAAAAATTAAAAATAACACAAAGGAAAGTTCTTAATTACAAAAGTAAGTTTCTATCCCTCAAAGAGAAAGGAAGCATAGGAGGACAGCTAGGGGCCGCGGTGGCTCCATGGTTAAGAAGCTCTTCTTGTCAGCTGGAAGCATACCTATCAAGTTTTGGATTTGGAAATAAGGGAAATTTCCCAGCAAATACGGGATACTTGACAGCTATGCTTATACTTTGCTGCCCTCCAATGGTGGCAATAGGGCATTGCAGCCTAATTAATAAGGGATGACGGCGGAAAAGAGGGGAAAATAAGGGGTTTTCCTGGCCAACAAGGGATACTTGACAGCTAAGCTTATCCTGTGCTGCCCTCCAATGGTGGCAATAGGGCATTGCAGTCTAATTAATAAGGGATGATGATGGGAAAGAGAGTAAAATAAGGGGTTTTCCTGGCCAATAAGGGATACTTGACAGCTATGGCTGGAAGGCCGGCAAGCCAGCAGTTCAAGACCCGGGTCGTGCATGATGGATTGAACACCCATCTCTGTCCCAGCTCTTGGGGACATGAAAGGAGCCTCATTCGGGCGTCCCCTAAGCAGAGCTTTTCCCGCAAAAAAACTTTCAACCCAGAATAATTTCTGACATGAAAATTTACTAGGGGTAAATTCTGCTGAATCTAATAGGATTGATTTGTGCGTTAACATGCAAAAGGATTCTGTCGTGTTATGATGATGGGATTGCTGTAATGTCATTTGCATAAAAGCTTCATGATCTCAGCCACTCTGAAATGTGAATGTTTTTGGCATCTCCGCCTATGTTTTCTGCCCTTTGCATGACGAACTTACAAAGGTTACTGTCCAAGGCTAACTGGGTTCCTTAAATCTCACCACAGCACATTCAACATCACAGACAAAACCTCTTTTATTCTCTCTATCTCTTGCATTGCGTTTGAGGCGGTGAATTACAATTATCACCCCATCCCTCAAAAAAAAAAAAATCAAAACAAGAGAGAACAAGAGAAAGTTCCAATTTGGACAAAACCGGAGATGCTAATATACAGAGGGTGCAAAAAAAATTAACACATTTTAAGAAATGATATTTTAGTTTTTCAAGCAGAAATCCCGGCAGAGTAATCTTATTTTATTTTATGATCATGCAACCAACATGAGGGTACTTCGTCAAATGCTTTCTTTGCTGATGTCAATTCAACTTTGAAAAGTAATACGTAGATAACATCTCTTAAAATGTGTCTACCCGTCAGACATTTTCCCATTTCCAGCATATGGTTTCTAAACTTGGTGACAATTAATACCTTCTTTTCGACTCCCACTGACCCCATATTTGCTCGCATCTGCTTCTGAGCATGCGTGGAAAACCCTTGCCATGATTTATTTATTTATTTATTTATTTATTACTTGCATTTCTACCGCTGCCCCCTTGTCAAGGCGATTTTGGGCTCCGAATCACTGTTTCCATCAAAGATGGCACCTGGAAGGAAGGTGTAGATGGCCTTTAGAGAGCCCTTTTCCGGGTCCTGGACTTTGAAAGCCAAAGCAGGTGGGGGCCAAGATCAGCAGGGCTTTGTGGGTGGTGGCTTTGGAAAACCTTTCCCAAAGATGCTCAGTCTAGTAGTCTGTCTATCTGACTATCAATCTGTCTTCTGTCTTTCTCTCTATTTTGGATGGATGGATGGATGGAAATCAGTAGACCAATAGCTGGATGAATAGAAAGCTTGAATGAATGGATGGATGGATGGATGGAAATCAGTAGACCAATAGATGGATGAATAGAAAGCTTGGATGGATGGATGGAAATCAGTAGACCAATAGCTGGATGAATAGAAAGCTTGGATGGATGGATGGATGGAAATCAGTAGACCAATAGATGGATGAATAGAAAGCTTGGATGGATGAATGGATGGATGGAAATCAGTAGACCAATAGATGGATGAATAGAAGGCTTGGATGGATGGATGGATGGATGGTTGGATGGAAATCAGTAGACCAATAGATGGGTGATTAGAAAGCTTGGATGGAAGAATGGATGGATGGATGTATGTAAATCAGTAGACCAATAGATGGATGAATAGAAAGCTTGGATGGCTGGATGGATGGATGGAAATCAGTAGACCAATAGATGGATGAATAGAAAGCTTGGATGGATGAATAGATGGAAATCAGTACACCAATAGATGGATTAATAGAAAGCTTGGATGGATGGATGGATGGATGGAAATCAGTAGACCAATAGATGGATGAATAGAAAGCTTGAATGGATGAATGGATGGATGGATGGATGGAAATCAGTAGACCAATAGATGGATGAATAGAAAGCTTGGATGGATGAATGGATGGATGGATGGATGGAAATCCGTAGACCAATAGATGGATGAATAGAAAGCTTGGATGGATGAATGGATGAATGGATAGATAGAAATCAGTAGACCAATAGATGGATTGATGGATGGATGGAAATCAGTAGACCAATAGATGGATGAATAGAAAGCTTGGATGGATGGATGGATGGATGGATGGATGGATGGATGGATGGATGGAAATCAGTAGACCAATATATGGATGAATAGAAAGCTTGGATGGATGAATGGATGGATGGATGGATGGAAATCAGTAGACCAATAGAGGGATGAATAGAAAGCTTGGATGGATGAATGGATGGATGGATGGATGGATGGAAATCAGTAGACCAATAGATGGATGAATAGAAAGCTTGGATGGATGAATGTATGAATGGATAGATAGAAATCAGTAGACCAATAGATGGATTGATGGATGGATGGAAATCAGTAGACCAATAGATGGATGAATAGAAAGCTTGGATGGATGGATGGATGGATGGAAATCAGTACACCAATAGATGGATGAATAGAAAGTACTGCAGTGGCTCAAATCACTAAGACGCTGACTGGGAAGCGGAAGGTCAGCAGTTCGATTCCCGAGTACTGCAGGACGGAAATGAGCTCCCGTCTTCATCCCAGCTCCTGCCAACCTAGCAGTTCGAAAGCAAGAAATTGCAAGTAGATAAATAGGAACCACTTCGGTGGGAAGGTAACAGCGTTCCGTGCGCTCCGGTGTCTAGTCATGCCTGCCACATGACCACGGAAACGTCTGCAGAAGCAGACAGCGCTGGCTCTTCGGCTTAGAAACAGAGGTAAGCACTGCACCCTAGAGTCGGATACGACTGGCTTTCGAGCAAGGGAAACCTTTAGAAAGCTTGGATGGATGAATGGATGGAAATCAGTAGACCAATAGATGGATGAATAGAAAGCCTGGATGGATGGGTGGAAATTGGCAGATCAATGGATGCATGGATAGAAACTTTGGATGGAGGGATGGAAATCAGTAGACTAGTGGTTGGATGGATAGATAGCTTGGATAGATGGACAGACTGATGGACGTACGTACTTAACATTTACACATTTACTCTGGTGGCTCAAGTGGTTAAGGCGCTGAACTAGCTGACTGGAAGGTGGGAGTTCGATTCCCGGGTACTGCATGATGGTTCAGCTTAATGGCTAAGACGCTGAACTTGATGACAGGACAGTCGGCAAGTCAGCAGTTCAAGACCTGAGTGCTGCATGACGGAGTGAGTTCCCATCTCTGTCCCAGCTCCTGCCAACCCAGCAGTTCAAAAGCAAGAAATTGCAAGTAGATAAATAGGGACTCTTTTGGTGGGAAGGTAAACAGCGTTCCATGCACTCTGGTGTCTAGTAGTGCCTGCCACGTGTCCACGGAAACGTCGGCAGATGCAGACAGTGCTGTCTCTTGGGCTATAAACAGATGAGCACTGAACCCTAGAGTCTGATAAGACTGGCTTCCAAGAAAGGGCGACCAAGCATTTACACACACAGCTCAAACTGTGATGCCTTAGCAGCAACCCGGTGACATGCCAGCCACGAGGGCATTGCACAGGATACCGACCCTACCATTCACCCACCAATTTGTGCCGTTTGACCAAGTTGGCTTATGCAAAGATGCAGCCCATGAGCCTTTGGGAAGCCTCCTTCAAGAAGCCGCCTGGCTGTCATTTCCTATAGCAGGAGTGACCAAACTACAGCCCACGGGCCACGTCCGGCCCCGACACCAATTCATCCAGCCCATGCGCCCTTGCCACTCCTGGAAGCAGAAGTAAAACACACCCATGCTGGGTCTGCATTGGTGTTTGGGGACCGGATACGGCCCATGGGCTGTAGTTTGGACCCCCCTGGTACAGTATAAGCAGAGAAAATGGCATCCTTGATATCTATCTCATCTTGCAAAACAGATTACAAGGCACGTTTTACTTCTGCTTGCGGTGGGAGGAACCATGTGACCGGCCCGCTGAACCACGTGACCGGCCCGCGGCCTGACAAGTTGGGCACCCCTGCCCTATCGGGATTCGCTCAATGAGGCTGCCTCCTTCTCGCTTTCTTTCCTTCTCTCCTTCCACCCCACCTGGGACAGCCCAGGTAGCCCCACGTTCACCCATGGCCTCTGCCGTGCTTGCGCATCCTTAGCAGAAAGAGACAAACCTGCTCTCTATCTGTCTCTGTCTGGCATGCGCACAAGCACACATGCACGCCCAGTATCAACCACTTGGCAGTTTTGGCGTCCTCCCTCTTGACAGATTCAGAGAGAGAGAGAGAGAGAGAAATTGCCCAAGAACCGGTGGCACTGGCCTAGCCAGCCGCCTGTTTGGAGAATACGACGAGGCGGCGGCAACAACAACGGGTGGGCCGGAAAGCCAGCTGGCCTAGAAGGGGGCAGGATCAGGCCCTGAGGATGTTGCCCAACAAGCGCCGGCTCCAGGAGTGTTGCCTGGGCATGTATATCTCCTATCCCCATGAACGAGTGAGTTGCCATCCTTAACAGTATCTTCTGCGGTGCTGTTCACCGGTGGGACTCCTTGCCACAGGACGGGGAGAGAACGGCCACTGGCTCGTTTCAATGGTGTGTTGTTCTCCAAGGAAAGGTCTTTGGACATACAGTATATCCTGGGACAGATCTCTTTTGGACTGCACACCTGGTGAGTCGGCTGGCTGGGGGATGCTGGGAGTTGTAGTCCAAAAATAGATTGTTCCCCAAGTTTGGACTGGTGTAACCTGTGGGTGCTAATCTCCCCACACACACACTCCACCCTAGCGATTTTAGGAAAGGCAGTTGTGTCCGACTCTAGGGTTTGATGCTTATCTCCATATAGCCAAAGAGTCTGCAGACATTTCTGTGGTCATGCCGGGGAGCGCACGGAACGCTGTTGCCTTTCCCACCGAAGTGGTCCCTATTTATCTGCTTGCAATGTTTCGCTTTTGGACTGCTAGGTTGGCAGGAGCTGGGATAGAGATGGGCGCTCACCATACCTGTCAAGCTCAGCTCCGGAGATTACGGGACCTGCGCAGAACGTTTCTGCGCAGGTCCGTTCTACGCATGCGTAAAAGCCTTCTACGCATGCGTGGAAGGGTTCTATGCATGCGTAGAAAGGACCTGCGCAGAAGGGATGCACAGTAACTCCTTTCCCCCTGCTGTCAAATTATGGGGTAGCGGGAAATGGAGAAAATCGGCGCGGAAATATGGGAAATCCCGGCCAATCCGGGATACTTGACAGCTATGGCGCTCACTCCGTCGTGCAGCACTCGGGTCTCAAACTGCTGGCTTGCCATCAAACTCAGTGTCTTAACCACTGAGTCACCGCCGTCCCTCAGATTACAACAGATTAAAAAAATTTACAAATAACAATATAAAATCAAACATAATGTAATACACAAACACAACCAAACGATAAACCAAGACTTTGTGCGCGCATGTGTATAGAACATGAGTTCTCAACCTTTTTAAAGCCGGGGGCCGCGTCATTCTCCCTCGGACAGCTTCGGGGGCTGGACGGCCATTTTTGCCCTTCCTCCACCACATGGCACTTCCCGGTGTGGTGGAGGCGGTGGGGGGGCCACATGAAATAGCACCGTGGGCTGCATCTGGCCCACGGGCTGCAGGTTGGAAATCCCTGGGGTAGAAAGAGGTGGCCAACACAGAGAGAATGTTTTGTAAATAGTTTGTAAAAATATGGGATGAATATTTTGCCCATAAAGGTCAATTTAGCTACAGTTTCCCCATTTTCTCTATGTTTGATGGCTTTTGGGACACCCGTGTGTAGATAGATACAAGGGGAAGGTGATACCTTTATAGGTATCTTCCTCTTGCATTTATTTCATTTTAGGTATGGATCCTGCCAACCTAGCAGTTCGAAAGCAAGAAATTGCAAGTAGATAAACAGGGACCACTTCGGTGGGGAAGGTAACAGCGTTCCGTGCGCTCCGGTGTCTAGTCATGCCTGCCACATGACCACGGAAACGTCTGCAGAAGCAGACAGCGCTGGCTCTTCGGCTTAGAAACAGAGATGAGCACTGCACCCTAGAGTCGGATACGGCTGGCTTTCGAGCAAGGGAAACCTTTACCTATGGATCACATGGCTGTCTTTGTTTATTGAACGACCGCAAGAGATCAGAGGTTCCCAACCTTTTCAAGCCGGGGGCCCTGGGGTCACGCTCTCTCCGTCAACTTTGGGTGCTTGGACGGTCATTTTGCCCTGCCTCCGTGGTGGGGCTGGCCGTTTTGTCCCAATAGCTTCAAAGGACTGGCCATTTTGTTTCTCAAATGCCCTGGGAGTGGTGGTCCGCCACATGAAACGGTGCCACGGGCCTTAGGTTGGGAACCCCTGGTGTAGATCCATTTCTTTCGATTGCAGCTCCCCAGTTTCTGCAAAAAAAAGGGGGTAACTTTTCCAATCCAGACCCTTCCCCAAGAGGTTTCCCCGACCTGTGGGGCGCACAATGAGCATAAAGAAGGAGCAGAGGTAACGTTTCGAGGATCTGCACCTGCCATTACCTGCTTGCTCTAAATCCCCGCGTCTTACCTGAGCCTTCCAACTCTGCCAAGACTAAGCCGGATGCTTTAAAGGTTTAGCTGATCCCAGACGGGGCGTTCGGGATCCAGAAACCGCGACGGAAAGGAAAATCCCGGGACCGTTGCATCGGCATGACGGCTATTGGAAACGGTCCAAATTTGGGGGTGGTGGCACCTTTATCTGGGTCCACCGCCACCACCACCACCACCACAATGTGGCAGTTGCATAATGCCCCCCCCCGGGTTCCCTGGGCATCCCCATGTCAACCTACTGTGAGGGCAAGTTAAGGGGGGGCCTCAGGCGGCAGGGTTTGAAGGGGCGGCCAAGACGGGAAAACCGTGAGCCCCGTCAACTGCTCCGTGTCCGAAAAGTGGCACGTGGTTGTCAGGCTGCCCCAAAGAGCAGGAGATAAAACCCTGGGGAAATGTCCTACCTACGTAACCCCCCCAAAAGAGTGAATTTATTGAATCCTTTTATTCCAACCTCATATATATATCATGGTGTGTGGTGTGTAGGTTTTATAGAGTGTAAGCCAACCTGAGTTGTGCTTCTATCCAAAAGGTGGGGGAAGAGAGATCAATAGGTAGGTAGGGACGGACGCGGCCTTCAACCAGCCTTGGCGGGGGGGGGGGAATATAGGAACACCCTTATTCGGACGGTATGCTTAACGGCTCAATTCGTGGGGTCAGCCTGCAACATTCCTTAAAATAGCCGGGCCCTAATTTGACATGGTATTTATTTTTATATTTATTTGTATATCAATAATGTTACGGCAATTAGGTGAGATTTCACCATGGACGTGCACACTGACCATAGCGGTCAAGTATCCCTTATTGGCCGGAGAAACCCCTTATTTTACCCTCTTTCCCGCAGCCATCCCGTATTAATTAGACTGCAATGCCCTATTGCCGCCATTGGAGGGCAGCACAGGATAAGCATAGCGGTCAAGTATCCCTTATTGGCCGGGGAAACCCCTTATTTTACCCTCTTTCCCGCCGTCATCCTGTATTAATTAGACTGCAATGCCCTATTGCCGCCATTGGAGGGCAGCACAGGATAAGCATAGCGGTCAAGTATCCCTTATTGGCCGGGGAAACCCCTTATTTTACCCTCTTTCCCGCAGCCATCCCGTATTAATTAGACTGCAATGCCCTATTGCCGCCATTGGAGGGCAGCACAGGATAAGCATAGCGGTCAAGTATCCCTTATTGGCCGGGAAAACCCCTTATTTTACCCTCTTTCCCGCCGTCATCCTGTATTAATTAGACTGCAATGCCCTATTGCCGCCATTGGAGGGCAGCACAGGATAAGCATAGCTGTCAAGTATCCCTTATTGGCCAGGAAAACCCCTTATTTTACCCTCTTTCCCACCGTCATCCTGTATTAATTAGACTGCAATGCCCTATTGCTGCCATTGGAGGGCAGCACAGGATAAGCATAGCGGTCAAGTATCCCTTATTGGCCGGAGAAACCCCTTATTTTACCCTCTTTCCCGCAGCCATCCCGTATTAATTAGACTGCAATGCCCTATTGCCGCCATTGGAGGGCAGCACAGGATAAGCATAGCGGTCAAGTATCCCTTATTGGCCGGGGAAACCCCTTATTTTACCCTCTTTCCCGCAGCCATCCCGTATTAATTAGACTGCAATGCCCTATTGCCGCCATTGGAGGGCAGCACAGGATAAGCATAGCGGTCAAGTATCCCTTATTGGCCGGGGAAACCCCTTATTTTACCCTCTTTCCCGCAGCCATCCCGTATTAATTAGACTGCAATGCCCTATTGCCGCCATTGGAGGGCAGCACAGGATAAGCATAGCGGTCAAGTATCCCTTATTGGCCGGGGAAACCCCTTATTTTACCCTCTTTCCCGCAGCCATCCCGTATTAATTAGACTGCAATGCCCTATTGCCGCCATTGGAGGGCAGCACAGGATAAGCATAGCGGTCAAGTATCCCTTATTGGCCGGGGAAACCCCTTATTTTACCCTCTTTCCCGCAGCCATCCCGTATTAATTAGACTGCAATGCCCTATTGCCGCCATTGGAGGGCAGCACAGGATAAGCATAGCGGTCAAGTATCCCTTATTGGCCAGGAAAACCCCTTATTTTACCCTCTTTCCCGCCGTCATCCTGTATTAATTAGACTGCAATGCCCTATTGCCGCCATTGGAGGGCAGCACAGGATAAGCATAGCGGTCAAGTATCCCTTATTGGCCGGAGAAACCCCTTATTTTACCCTCTTTCCCGCAGCCATCCCGTATTAATTAGACTGCAATGCCCTATTGCCGCCATTGGAGGGCAGCACAGGATAAGCATAGCGGTCAAGTATCCCTTATTGGCCGGGGAAACCCCTTATTTTACCCTCTTTCCCGCAGCCATCCCGTATTAATTAGACTGCAATGCCCTATTGCCGCCATTGGAGGGCAGCACAGGATAAGCATAGCGGTCAAGTATCCCTTATTGGCCGGGGAAACCCCTTATTTTACCCTCTTTCCCGCAGCCATCCCGTATTAATTAGACTGCAATGCCCTATTGCCGCCATTGGAGGGCAGCACAGGATAAGCATAGCGGTCAAGTATCCCTTATTGGCCGGGAAAACCCCTTATTTTACCCTCTTTCCCGCCGTCATCCTGTATTAATTAGACTGCAATGCCCTATTGCCGCCATTGGAGGGCAGCACAGGATAAGCATAGCTGTCAAGTATCCCTTATTGGCCAGGAAAACCCCTTATTTTACCCTCTTTCCCACCGTCATCCTGTATTAATTAGACTGCAATGCCCTATTGCTGCCATTGGAGGGCAGCGCAGGATAAGCATAGCTGTCAAGTATCCCGTATTTGCCGGGAAATTTCCCTTATTTCCAATCCAAAACTTGGCAGGTATGACACTGACACAAACTGCATGCGACCTTACATCGATTCCACAAAACCCCAAGGTCTTTGTGTCTCCCTCGACACCCGATGGGGTAAAAGAGGAGGAGGAGGACGAAGGTCATGAAGCAGACCCAGAAGAAGGTGGAGGGAGAACATCAGAGAAATATTGCAAGAACCTCGACTCATGTGTTGCTGCTAGAAGTGCCAGAACAAGACCTTTGCATCTCCCTCGACACCCAATGGGGGTAAAAGAGGAAGCAAAGAAGAGGAAGAAAGTGGCATTAAAATGCAATAAATCATACATTTGCAAGGAAATGGGAAACAGAGGCCGAACTGTTCTCTTTCCCCAGAAAGGTGGATCTCAGACCACCTCTGTCCCACTACCAAAACATCTGGGATGGAGGAGGACGAGGGAGGGGACTACCCTGGACGGGGGGGGGGAGCTGAGAGACACAGAAGGGGGGGGGGAGCCGCGTGGCTGCCAACCACGTGAAGCAAAAGTTTACATTAATTATGAGGCTTAAGCCTGTTAAATCCCCCGTCCCAGTGACTCATCGGAGGGCACGACGAAGCCGTTGTTGGCACCGTGGGTGGCTGAGAGGGGAGAGGGTGAACTCACAGCTGTGTCTCAATGTATTGCCTACACAAACACACACCCCGTCCCCCTCGCACCCTAATTCGCCCTCCCTTCCCATCCATGTCTGAATCTGGAAACGCACTCTAGACCAGGGGGTTCCCAACCTAAGGCATGTGGACTGGATCCGACCCGTGGCACCATTTCATGTGCCCCATCCCACCCCTCAAAGGACATTTGAGAAAATGACCACCCCTTTGAAGCTGTTGGGACAAAATGGCCACCCCATCGTGCAGGCAGGGCCAAATGGCCGTCCGGCCCTCGAAGCCGACTAAGAGAGCGTGATCCGGCCCCCGGCTTGAAAAGGTTGGGCACACCTGCCCTAGATTGTACCGATTTGGAGTAATCAAGGTTCTGAAGCTGGGGAAAGGTACATGCACACTTGTGTACAGTCAAGTTGTTTCCTTTGCTCGAAAGCCAGTTGTATCTGACTCTCGAGTTCGGTGCTCATCTCTGCTTACAGCACTGCCTGTGTCTGCAGACGTTTCCGTGGACATGTGACAGGCATGCATACAGACACAGTAACGCATGGAACGCTGTTTACCTCCCCCCACCAAAGTAGTACCTATTTATCTACTTGCAATTTCTTCCTTTCAAGCTGGCAGGAGCTGGGAGAGAGCTGTACAGTGCCAAAGTCCAAAGAAGGGAAGAGAGGATGATGATTAAACTGACGTATCTGCTGCGTAGCGTAGCACACACTCTGAGCAAACCTCAGTAAGCAAATAAAATAGTTCAATTTTATTTTATTTTATTTGAATCTTTTGCTATCCAACACAGGGGAACACAGAGGTTGAGGCGCTGAACGTGACGGCTGGAAGGTCGGCAGGTCAGCAATTCGAGACCCGAGTGCTGCACGACAGAGTGAGCTCCTGTTGACTGTCCCAGCTTCTGCCAGTTCGAAAGCAAGAAATTACAAGTAGATAAACAAGTAAAGCTGGCCTGAAACCTAACATCATCATAGAAACCAAGAACATGGCACCCGGCCCAATCACCCCCTGGCACATAGAAGGGGAGGACATGGAAGCAGTGACAGACTTTACCTTCTTGGGATCCAAGATCATTGCAGATGGGGACGGCAGCCATGAAATAAAATGACGCTTACTTCTTGGGAGGCAAGCTATGAGAAACCTAGGCAGCATAATGCAAAAGTAGAGACCTCACCCAGCCTACAAAAGCCCGCATAGTCAAAGCCATGGTCTTCCCAGTCGTCATGTATGGCTGTGAGAGCTGGACCCTAAGGAAGACTGAGCGCAGAAGAAGAATAGACGCCTTTGAGATGTGCTGGAGGAGACCCTTGAGAGTCCCCTGGACTGCAAGGAGATCAAATCAGTCCATCCTGAAGGAAATCAACCCTGACTGCGCATTGGAAGGACAAATACTTCTTTGGCCACCAAATGAGAAGAGAGGACTCACTTGAGAAAGCCTTGATGCTGGGAAAGATCAAAAAGGGAGAAGGGGGCGGCAGAGGATGAGGTGGCTGGATGGCATCATTGATGCGGTGGGCGTAGATGTGGGTGGACTCAGGAGGATGGCAGAGGAGCCTGGCATGCTGTAGTCCATGGGGTCGCAAAGGGTCAGACTCGGCTGTGTGGCTGAACAACAGCATCAAAGGCAACAGTGTTCTTTGCACTCCAGTGTCTAGTCATGCCTGCCACATGGCCATGGAAACATCTGCAGATGCAGCCAGCGCATCTTTCTCTGTAAGTTATTTTGTACACATTGCCTTTCTGGATCTGGATTTTCATGCGGTTGTTTATGTTTTGTGGGTTTTGTTTATTTCATTATAAAATGGGGGGGGAAATGAAACAGCAGGTTTTTAAATTAACTTTGCAGGACTAAGTTTGAATTGGGGGAAAAATAATGCAGTTTCAGCTGGTTTTAGAAATTTCTTGTTGCTCCAAAGAACATCTCCCCATCTTACAACAAGCCGCCCTGCCAGGCATTTATTTCTCCGCGCACTCCCCACCTGCCCAGGTCAAGTCCAGAGACTAAAGCTGTGTGACTTGCAAAACAATGAGCATATGCGGTGTTGTGGATAGAATAAAGGATTAGGACTCTAGGAGCCGGGTTCAAATCTCTCCATTTGCCATGGAAACGGGTCAAGGTCGCTCAAACGCCGACTCTAGGGTTCAGTGCCAAACAGCCAGCACTTTCTGTACCTGCATATGTTTCCGTGGTCATGTGGCAGGCACGACTAGACATGGAATGCGGTTGCCTTTACCACCAAAGCGGTATCTATTTATCTCCAGTACTTGCAATTGCTTGTTTTCGAACTACTAGGTTGGCTGGAACTGGGACAGAGACGGGAGCTCACTCCATCATGCACCACTTGGGCCTCGAACGGCCGACCTGCAGTCGTCGAGTTCAGCGTCTTAACCACTAAGCCACCACAGTCCCTTTTGGAACGGGGAAAACCACTCCTTAAATATCTCACACATCTTAGAGACTCTGTTAGGGTCGCTATAAGCCAATTTCGACTTGACGGTGCATAAAACATGCCCGCGCAACAACACTCTTTAAGTTAATCACAAACGATGCCCAAATTGGGAGATGTTGGATGGAAGGGCTTTAGGACAAAGAAATCCACCCCAGAGACGTCATAACTGAGAAACTGAGAGTAAAACCAAATCAAAGAGAAGCGCACTGATGGAATTGGGCGATGTTTTTAGGGATTAAAGCAGCAAAGAGAGTAGACCGTCTTCTCAATTCATCCTCACTCATTAGACACTGATTTATATCAGGGGTGCCCAAACTACGACCCATGGACCAGATCTGGCCCCAACGCCAATTCATCTTCTACGCATGCATAGAAGGGTTCTACACAAGCATAAAAGGGTTCTACGCAAGTGTAAAAGCCTTCTACGCATGCGTAGAAGGCTGCACATGTGTAGAAAGGTTCTACGCAAACGTAAAAGGGTTCTACGCGAGCGTAAAAGTCTTCTACGCATGCGTAGAAGGCAACTTGCGCAGAACCGTTCTGCGCAAGTCCCGGATTGTCCGGAGCCGCAGTTGACAGGTATGGACCGGCCCACGGTCCAAAAAAGGTTGGGCACCCCTGAATAACGATGCATAAATTACCACTGGACCTCAAGTGGAAGAATAGGGCATTTTGGCTTTAATTGATGAAGTCTGTGTTCAAGGCATCTGTGGATCGGGGCCCGTTAAGTCTTCTCTGTTCACCTCTGAATGATGATGGTCCTTCGTCATGAGATGGGGGCTGGCCTGAGGGAGAGGAAACCCCCTCTGTAGATGACTCTACTACGATAAGCCTTCAAGGTGGAGGACCGTGTCCTACAAAACAGGCCACCAAAGCTTTCTGACAGCATTCAAAGGCCAAGAGCAGCTGGAAGGTCCATCCACTCAACATCAAGCCATCTGCTTTGGTCAGGGAGGTCCTGGGTTCAAATCTCAACACGGGAAGGCAGGTGAGAACCTTGGAGAACCTCAACCGTTGCGTTCAAGTTGAACATGGAAGCATGAGTGCAACAAGCCATAGCTTTCACAGCCCCCACCCCCTAAGGCTGTGGACATCTGGGCTGGGTTGTGTAATCCAAAAGGTAACCTTCTCACAGCTCAGAGATGGATGGAGCCACCCGCGTCGACATTAATGCATTGGTGTTCATCTGCCAACACCGTGGTTTCGTCTTCTTCTGACGGTGTGATTTTCTTCTGGCTTCCTTCGTGGTTCGTGCACAGGCGGCTGGGCCAAGTTTATTAAATTCCACTGTCGGCGCTCCTCCGATAAACACGCAACGATAGCAGAGCCCGTGGTTGACATTTTGCTGACATACAAAAGGTTGGGTTGGAGAACCAGAAGAACCTGTTGGCTTCCTCCAAACGACCGCCTTCCAAGCCTTCTTTCGGTTTGGCTTCGCCCGCTTGACGGCTTTTCCTCCTCGCTCTATAAAGAAAGGTTTGGAGCCGAACCTTTCCCAGTGAGGAACTCCTTGCCTGGCTTGCGACCAACTTTCTTTCGCCGAATTTCTTTCAGCCCTGTCCCTAGGTCGTCGTTTGGGAAAGCGACAAAACGCGTTCGCGGGAGGGATAACAGAAACACAGATAAAATTTAATTTAATTTAATTTAATTTAATTTAATTTAATTTAATTTAATTTAATTTAATTTAATAGTCAATGCACTCAGGGGTCCCAAGTAAATGGATAAATGGACAACAATGGATTGCGCTCTAAGGGTATTTGTGGCCAGGAGGGCAGAGGAAAGAACATCTGGGTGTTAGCAAGCCATCTACGGAAACATCATTTTCCAGCTAGCATGTAGAGGATTCAAAAGTTTTTCAAAAGTTTTCACAGTGGTGCAGAAATTTGCAAGAAAGACCTTGGGAATTAGAACCATAGACAGCAAAGATAGATATAGGTGCTGGAATTCCCATGTCGTTGTGTATGGTTGTGAGAGCTGGGCCCTAAGGAAGGCTAAGCGCATAAAAATAGACACCTTTGAGCTGTGATGCTGGGAGGATACTCTTGGACTGCAAGGAGATCAAACCAGTCCGTCCTGAAGGAAATCCACCCTGAATGCTCCTTGGAAGGACAAATACTCCTTTGGCCATCAAATGAGAAGAGAGGACTCACTGGAGAAAGCCCTGATGCTGGGAAAGATCGAAGGCAAAAGTAGAAGGGGAAGCCATAGGATGAGGTGGATAGATGGCATCGTTGACGCAGCGGGCGTAGACATACTTGTCAAGTTTTGGATTTGGAAATAAGGGAAATTTCCCAGCAAATACGGGATACTTGACAGGTATGCTTATCCTTTGCTGCCCTCCAATGGTGGCAATGGGTATTACAGTCTAATTAATAAGGGGTGACGGCAGGGAAGAGGGTAAAATAAGGGGTTTTCCCGGCCAATAAGGGATACTTGACAGCTATGGGCGTAGATCTGGGCAGACTATGAAGGACGGCAGATGACAGAGGAGCCTGGGAGGGATGTGGTCCATGGGGTTGCAAAGGGTTGGACTCGACTGTGGCGACATGAGCTGGATCCGGCCCACAGACCTTAGGTTGGGAACCTCTGTTCTATACTAATAGGATTAAGTGCGCACGTGAGACTGGGGAAGGGTGCTCCTTGTGTGGGCTTTGAGTGCAGAGGTCACAACTGTCATGGCATTAGGCTCTGTCTTTTTGGCCCCCAACAGCTACATCAGATCTATCACACACACACACCACAAATTCATAGTGCTATGGTGTCCTCATCTCCACCTCAAGTCATAGCCGCTTGCGTGCCCCCTATTTATGGGGATTTTTTAAAAGGTGTATGTGGAAACACACAAATGATGCCATCAATTCAAACTTGGAATGGGTCAGCAAGTTGCTAAAAAGGGTGCCATACAGTAGTGGGCTCCAAAAAATTTGCTACCACACCGTGGGCATGGTATGGTGAACGTGGCCAGGGGGAAAGCCCGGCGTTGCTCCCAAATTAGGACTACTTTATTTCAAAACTTGGATGGGCAGAGGGGCAAGCCAGAATTTCTGCTACCGGTTCTGGCGAACTGGTGCGAACCTGCTGATGCCCACCACAGGTGCCAGCCACCATTTGTGTGCATGGATCACGCATGGATCAAGCTCGGGGAGGATTCATATAGTGAGTCACAACACCATCATCAGCTAAGGTAAACAGGTGAAAGGTGTGTGGGGAGGTATTAGAACAATGATTGTGAATCTTGGCACTCCAGCTGTTCTTGGACTTCAATTCCCAGAAGTCTGTGAATCCACACAAATGTTTTACATGCAAGTAAACTGAAGTCCAAGAACAGCTGGAGTGCCAGTAAACCCATTTGTGTGGATTCACAGGGACTTGGGCTTCTGGGAACTGAAGTCCAAGATCAGCTGGAGTGCCGGTAAACCCATTCGTGTGGATTCACAGGGACTTGGGCTTCTGGGAACTGAAGTCCAAGAACAGCTGGAGTGCTGGTAAACCCATTCGTGTGGATTCACAGGGACTTGGGCTTCTGGGAACTGAAGTCCAAGAACAGCCGGAGTGCAGGTAAACCCATTCGTGTGGATTCACAGGGACTTGGGCTTCTGGGAACTGAAGTCCAAGAACAGCTGGAGTGCCGGTAAACCCATTCGTGTGGATTCACAGGGACTTGGGCTTCTGGGAACTGAAGTCCAAGATCAGCTGGAGTGCCGGTAAACCCATTCGTGTGGATTCACAGGGACTTGGGCTTCTGGGAACTGAAGTCCAAGAACAGCTGGAGTGCCGGTAAAACCATTCGTGTGGATTCACAGGGACTTGGGCTTCTGGGAACTGAAGTCCAAGAACAGCCGGAGTGCCGGTAAACCCATTCGTGTGGATTCACAGGGACTTGGGCTTCTGGGAACTGAAGTCCAAGAACAGCTGGAGTGCCGGTAAACCCATTCGTGTGGATTCACAGGGACTTGGGCTTCTGGGAACTGAAGTCCAAGAACAGCCGGAGTGCCGGTAAACCCATTCGTGTGGATTCACAGGGACTTGGGCTTCTGGGAACTGAAGTCCAAGAACAGCCGGAGTGCCGGTAAACCCATTCGTGTGGATTCACAGGGACTTGGGCTTCTGGGAACTGAAGTCCAAGAACAGCTGGAGTGCCGGTAAACCCATTCGTGTGGATTCACAGGGACTTGGGCTTCTGGGAACTGAAGTCCAAGAACAGCCGGAGTGCCGGTAAACCCATTCGTGTGGATTCACAGGGACTTGGGCTTCTGGGAACTGAAGTCCAAGAACAGCCGGAGTGCCGGTAAACCCATTCGTGTGGATTCACAGGGACTTGGGCTTCTGGGAACTGAAGTCCAAGAACAGCTGGAGTGCCGGTAAACCCATTCGTGTGGATTCACAGGGACTTGGGCTTCTGGCAATTGAGGCCGCTAGTCCTCAGGGTGGTCAGGTCAGTTAACCATCACCATTGAGTCGCTGGAGATAGGGTCTACTCTGTTACCATTGCAAGATAACTTGGCCAGACACTACTAGATACTTGGAACTGTAAAACTGCATATTTTACAGAGAATCCCTCATTAGAATATGAGAGCAGTGGTGTATCTGGTGTCTAGTCATGCCTGCCACGTGACCGCTGAAATGGTCACAGGCTTTCAAGCACGGGCGACTTTTACCCTTTTCCTACACGACGTCTTGAGTCCAGCTGTCTGAAATGTCGCTGGTCTTTAGCGCATGCCGTGCCTCCAATCTCCCCGCACATCTGTGCCAAAACAAAAAAGAATGACAGCTGTTTGGCTTTGCAACGCAAGCCGATACATGACTTCACAGATGTATAAAACTGATTCAGATCTGGTGCATAAACCAAATCATCCAGGGCACAAAGTTGCTCAAGGCAGCGACTCATAGAAAAGAGGAGACCTGTGGGACCACTGAATTTTCCTATTAGGTCTCCTTTTCTGGCCAACTAGTTAGTTAG
Source organism: Bradypodion pumilum (assembly GCA_035047305.1). Classification (NCBI taxonomy): domain Eukaryota; kingdom Metazoa; phylum Chordata; class Lepidosauria; order Squamata; family Chamaeleonidae; genus Bradypodion; species Bradypodion pumilum. Next base: position 11,053,378 of record JAWDJD010000018.1, read on the forward strand.
TTACTTTGGGAAGTTATTATTTCCTGTAGTATTGTTATTGTTACTTTTTTAAATGAGTCTTTGTTATTCATTACTTTGAGAGATAAAAAAATTTCCAACGGTAAATAGGATGGAATTAAACATGACATTTTTCTTCAAAGGTGGCTCCGAAAATGGCCAAAAATTCTATTTAAAGTTAACTTCTAAAAGTAACAAGAAAACATGACCTGCTATACCAAATAAATCAATAACGTAACAACAAAAAGCCACCCAACTCAACTGTGTTACATGTTACTGTAGAAATGTAGCTTGTAGTAGATAATGTCTAGTAAACATGCGCCGTCATACTTTGGGTGTTTCATGAGAAGACAAGACGCGACAATCCTGGGGAAGGTTTGAGGAAGCAGGGAATGAGGAAGAGGAAATGTGAGATGGATCGACTCAGTTAAGG